>JBBUKS010505945.1:0-13886 GCA_038050645.1 Hedychium gardnerianum | reverse complement strand
TTCAATTTCAATTCCCGTTTGGTACTCCTGGCGAAGTCTCTTCTTGAAGGTGCGAGCGGTCCTGTCCTCTCTTATCGGTCCTTTCTTTGTTTGATTCTTCTTCTAGCTTGACTTTCACTATATATAGTAGTAGTGGTAGCTGACCCTATTAGGCTTTGGGACCCTTATTTGATTATCATTCGTTCTTTCTTTCTTCAGTTTGCTTTTTCTTTGGATTGCTTCAATCACGGATTGCAAAGATCTCGCTATCGCTCGACTTTGCCGCTGTCGCTTCGATTGCAGAGATTTCGCTTTTCGTGGATTGCAGAGATCGCGCTTTGCTTGACTCTGCTGCAAAGATTGCACAAACGTTTAACTTTGCCGCTTCGCTTTGCTCAACTTTGCTGTTGTAACTGTTGTCAAGTCAACCATTGATAGAATAGGCGGGGGAGAGCCTAGGCCGAGTTGCCGGACGCGGGTGCATAGGACGGGATAGAAGATGCCGATCCAGTCCGATCCAACGAACCGAACATTCATCAAGAAAACCAAAGAAAAGTAGTTCTTTAGCACCTATGTGGGATTGCTTTTTCTGTGAAATGAACCCACCTTACGAGAGGCACTACTTCTGTCGCTATATGAGACTGAATTTCGATCTTTTTTGAGTGCTTCTACGAGTGAGACTGGTTCTCCATCTATATAAGCTTACTTACTGAAGTTGGATAGCTTGACTATAATATTGTCTAGTTGTCTAGCTACGCCAATTCCTTATTATATTGTCTAGCAAAAGTCTAGCTGAGTGAAAGAACTATGACCAGTTGGGGACAGGCATACCTCATCCCGGGTAGATAAGGCGGAGCGAAGAATAGTGGCTTGCGCGGGGAATGAAGAATAGTGGCTTGCGCGGGACGGACTACTTTAATAAGTTCCCGGACTACTTTCTATTGCTATATAAGAATGAATAATGAGGTTCTCTCTGATCAGTTGAAGCAGAGCAGTCTTCGTTCCCATTCCATTCCTTTCTCTTAGATTAGATATTTATTGGTCAGTCAACTAATCGAAGAAGCGAAGGCATGCGCAAAGCCTCCTATATGCCTCTTCGAGTTCAGGGAAGTTGGCCCATGAGCGAGCCGACCGCGTAGTGGGTTGCTTTGAGCTTTGGCCAGACCTACTCTTATTGGCCGGCCGATCTACTCTTACCGACCGCAGAAAGGGACGACTGGCTCGGAGCGCTATCAAGTGGTCCAGGCTGTAGTCGCATTTTCTTAGTCTAGCCCCTTCGCTCTATTTCGTTCGCTCCTCTTTCACTCAATCTAACTCATAAGAAATCAGTCTCAGTCGTCAGTCTGCTCGTTGTCACTCGGGTAAGGAAGCAGAGGGACCATTCCTCATGTCATGCGATGGACGAACTGAAGCGTTCAATTTCTTTGGTGCGAACGAGAGTCTATTATCATTCATAGAAAGACACAGGTTCGGAAGCGATTCATGGTTCGGAAGCGAGCGGGGCTTCGTTGAGCAGAATTCCGGTCAGCGAAGGAAAGACCCGTCGGTTTAGGGGATCAGAATTGACTCGGCTGACGCATACCCCGGGTCAATGGCATAAGCCGGTGAGTGTAGGTCGGGCGGACCGGCATGCGATCATTGAATTCAGTCGTACGGGCCATTCAAGATGGAATAATAGAATAGATTCATAAGAGAGTGAAAAGGAGGCGGATCAGGCAGAAGCAAGAGAGACAGAGGTGCGGTCGGACAAAAGAAAATAAGCCTCACGTAGTAGAGGGACAGCCCAGTCCCATACAAAAGAGAGAATCAAGCCCAAGCAAGCCTAAGAGAAAAGAGAGAATCAAGCCCTGGCGAGGCGGACTCAAAGAAAGGAGAAGCCCATGAGCGGTCGGGACTTTGGTTCAGTTCGGAATTGCAAAGATTTCGCTTCGCAGGAGAGAGAGTTGCCCAGATTGCGCGCAAGCGCTCAACTGGGCCCGGTCGGGTGCTATAGATGGGGCTCGGTCCAGGTCTCAACGGGAGCAGCAAGGAAGCAAGGGTGCGGCAAGAAACTCTTCCCATCAGCCGCCAAGTGGAGCTTTGGGAAGCCACTAAGTAAGAGTAAATCGGAGAATAGGGAAAGACATGCCATGGAAGCTGGATCAGATAGAAAGAGTCATCTGCGGTCATCAGCCTGATCTGAGTTCAAGTCATGCCTGGTATGAAAGAGAAGATCGAAATATACGGTAGAGCCAATCCACCGATCTGAAGCACTCAACGAAAGCAACCGAAAGAAGACGGGAGCGATGAGCGACCAAGTGTCCCGCAATCATCATTCATAGGCTCAGAGTGAAAGGACTTGTAGGCATGCTTGCTATCGTGGAAGTAGGGAATCGATAGGAGCGGCTTCGTCAGCTGATAGGTGGGGAGTAGAGGGCTTAGCTTCGGATAGGTTCTTCGGAGCTCGACCTCTAGGTGGTTCATGTTCATCCCACGTAGCTATCGGCTAACTCTTTCCATGCCACTCTACTGCTATAGGGAATTTTGTATGCCTAGGTCGCTGGATCCCATTTTTCTATACCTTCCCCTCGAAGGAAGAGTAGACGAAATGGGAACTGTAGCTGCGAGAGGAAGCCATTAAGAAGAGGGAGCATCGGCCTAGGAAGCCTTCTGTCCTATGGAGTAGGAAATAGGAATCAGTGATCAATCAGACTCTAATTGGCTCAGTGCTACGGGGAAAGAAGCTCCCTGGTCAGCCATCTTCAATCCAAGAATAGATCGGCACCGGAGGGATAGTTGGTGAAAGGGCTAGGCAGAGAAATTCTAAGGTCGGCGTCCCTCCGCGTCTACCTTTCCTTTCACCGCTCCTCTTAGTCGCTCCTATGTCTAGTCCGAGATGTGGATGACTTGACCCCACTTGACCAGACCACTTCGCTGGTTCAGACGAGTGCTACTTGGTGAGCCTGATCCTATGGTTCTTCGGTGCCTTCCTTCCCTGTCAGCGAGAGAAGGACCGGGGAAAATGAGTCTCTGTCTTATTCATGTCGGCTTCTCTTCTCTATTCTTCCCCCACGTACGCGAGCCAATTCAGAGGAGCGGTCGGGGGATCATCAGCAGAGAAGCAGCGAGTGTCCCTCTCCTCTTTCTTATGTTAGAAGAAGGACGAAACGAGGGTTTGGAATTCTACCAACGAGGGAAAGAAAAGGCTATGCTTCTGAGACGCTCCCTCGGTGAGGGCAAAGTTGAGCTATGCGAAATCAAAGCAATCATTAAACGGTTCGGAGGCGCAGCTTGAGATAATCTACTATAGTATAGAAGAGTTTAGCTCGGCACTCCCGCTAGACCTGGGCTCAGGCAGTAGTCTAAGGAGCGGCTCATTTATTCTTGATTGTCTTCCGGTCGGGTAGAGGAATGGTAGTTGAGTAAGGTGCCTGAGATCAGAGTTCAGTTAGCGAGCTCAGATGATACGCGGTCAGACATGGCGGAGAAGTCTCCCGTCCCGTCCAAGGCAAGAGATAGAGATAGGAGGAGCTAAACAATAGTAGAAGCTTCTCAACTAGAGTAGTGCCAATCAAGGGAAGGAAATCGGAAGTAGCTATCGGTCGGCTAACCTAACCTCAGTATCCTACGTGTGCGAATAGAGGAGCGAACGAATAGTGAACCATATAGACCCGTGTCGCGCTAGTTCTTGTCGCTCCCGACCGAGTTCCCTCCGTTGCGATGCAAAGTGAGCCGACCAACCTTAATAAAACCTTAATATTCTGGTGAGCCGACCGGACCAGTGGAGCAGGGAGAAGACCGAGGTGCAGAGCGGCAAAGTTGAGCGGCAGAGAACTCCAAAGCAAAGTACGAATCTTGGCCAGCAATGGACGACCTCCCCACTCGTCCCGTGGAAGATCAGAGGTGCGTAGCGGTTGACCTCCCCACCCGTGGAAGAAGGAAGTTCAGCCCAGCCTCATAAAAAGAGAACTGACCTAAGCCAATTCAGTTCACTAAGCCAAGCCGACGAGTGGAGCCCATATTTTGCCTACTATTGATTGGTAGACCCGGAGCAAGTCTCGCAGAGAAGACAATGACCAGAAGATCCCAATGGCTGACCCGCTCTTTCTCAAAGCTCGGCTAGTCTAGTTGGGAAGTCTGAGGCAACCAAAGGGAAGAGGTCAGACGAGTCAGAGTTCAATGATTGAGTCCGGTGCTCCACGACCGAAAAATTCACTAGCCACAGACCAGAACTAAGCTCGTGAGGGACACCAGTTCGTGTGAGGAACTCTCTAACGGGACGACTTCTCCCCCGTGATCGACCTCAGAATCAGAAAGTTCAGTCTCCGGCTAGGCAACCAGAAATACCATAAGAGAGGTCTTGGTACTCCGGCAGAGAGGGCTCATATAATAGATCAAGCGAAAGAGACCAAGCGAATGAAGTGAGTTGGGAATAGGGGCTCGGTGCAATCAGATCATGCTGAGGGGAGAGGAGTCGATTCATAGTGCCCCTAATGGTTGCAAAGATTTCGCTGCGCTCAACTTTGTCGTTCGGGTCGGCTCCGTTCAAATGAGATTCGAAGAGATGAGTTCTCGGTGCGAACAGAGTGACGCGGCCAAGCGACTGTGATCCCAGTGGTCGTCAGCGACTCTTTGACTCAACCGGGAAGGAAGAACCAAGTCCACTAAACTTCCTGGAGCTCTTCCAAGGCGGAGGCCTAGAACCAGAGGCTGAGATGAGCTAGACCTACCCCTCTTATACTTGAATTGAGAAAGCCCGACTTTCATTGAAAAGCGCTATAACTTATATTATAAGGACCGAACCCTATATCTGACCGGAATGTAGTCAGGTGAACGATGCCGCAGTTCAGTCAATTCTGCTGAATGAGAACTCGTTGCGCTCCATCTACCAAAGATAGAAGATGCTCCGCCAAAGAAGCATGAAAAAGGAAAGGTGGGTGCGGAGGGCTCCTACTGAGCTTCTTGCTTGGCCTAGTGAGGGAGGGCTCCTACTGAGCTTCTTTCTTTCTTGCTTGGCCTAGTGAGCTTAGCTTTTAGAGCTTGGCCTAGTTCCTTTTCTTGCTTGCGCCTAGCTTGCTGCACTGCACTGATCGAGCCTTCATTGAATCTCGTCCGCCATCCATTGAATCTCGTCCGATTCTTGTCAATCAAGAATGAGAATGATATTCGTTGCGTAGGTTCTTTTCCAACCACTACCATACCTTCCCAGTCCCATACCTTATTGAATAAAAGAATGCCCTTATAGGCAGGCAAGTCACCCCGGTTCAGAAAGAAGCTCAGTTCGAGCCTGCGACGTCTGAGTTCTCGTCTGAGTTCTCGTCAGGCTCTGGTTCCCATCAAAGAAAAGGGAGCGATGAGTCCGGAGCTATGCGACCCGGGGCTTAGGGTAGAAGACGATCCACGCACGCCAGGCCTAATTCGACCAGACATCGATCAGGCAGCTAAAGATGGCTTCGAAGCGACTTCTTTGCAAACTTCTACGGTGACGAAGCTAGGGTTCTCAGCATAGGATGATGGGCCCAGACTAGGTGACGGGAGGCTAAGAACCAGCCTTTCGCTTAGTAAAGGTGCTTTGTGGAGCGACGAGAAGTTGCTATGCCTACGAAGCTGGCCCTTGCCTTGATAGTACTCAGCTCTGTCAGTCATGCGCCTACGAAGCTCTGATCGACTGCGGTTGGTTTAGATCTTGATTTATAAATGGCTCAGTTGTAGGGCCAAGTGAAAGAGGTTGAGTACTCGGCTCCGATCGACTCAACCAAGACCAATGAAGCAAGAACAGAGTGGAGAGGGCATAGGGCTGACGCATACCTCACCCCGGGGTCAATAGAGACGAATCATCGGGCATGCGCGGAATCCCACCTTTGAATCTCGGGTCAGCCAGATCCTAGCCTTTGACCTCCTCTCCTCTAGGCGAGTAAATAAGAGGGTGACGAGCTCCTTTCCTTTCATTATAATTAATGGAGTTGCGCTCGCGAGGGTTCAATTCAACTGAGTGAAACCATAGGGGGGACAGACAATCACTCTTTCTCTTCTGATTTGCAAAGAAGGCAGCTGTCTTTGCCGGTCCGGAGTTAAGCTATATAAGTCTCTAGAGGAATTCGTCTCGTCTCTCTGATCAGTTTCAGTTCAATCAGGTGCGCTTACAGGGGCTAAAATGGTGCCTACCTTGTTGGGCGCTTCAAAAGTCTCTAATTTTCTTTTCTTTTTTCTTTTTTGTCAAAACAAAACATTGGATAAGGATTTGCAAGCATTCACCAACATTTTCTTTTTTGTGCATTCACTATTCACTAATCATTTTATTGTTGTGCAAAACAGGGTGCAGGCTAGTTAGGTGCTTGCGAATAAGGTCCGAACGAACTCAACTCTACTCCCACGGTCCCCCTTCCTATGCGATGGAATTCCACTACCGGTCCCAGCCTATGCGATGTCTCGGAACTCAATTCCCGGTCCCAGCCTATGCGAGGTGCGAACGAAGGAACTCAACTCCAAGAGTTCAGACTTTTAGCAATGCAGCAACCAGTAGAAAGTTGCTCTTTTATTAGAGATTCGTTGTGAACGGTTTGCTTTGCTCGCGGAACTGAAGATCAGAGAAGACCGAATGAGCTCGACTCGATAGGTGCTCGCCTAAGCCTCCTACTACTGGTCCCCACGTCTAATGGCATGAGCAGTGGTCAATTCTCTTTCTTCTCCTCTGCTCGGCTCCTCTTCCGGTCGGTCCAAGCGAGAGAAACGGCTTCCGCGATCTTTGCCATCCTTAGAATGAAGCAATCCGAATCAAAGCAAAACTGGAGTGAGGTTCAATTTAAATAAGAATTCGTTCGGGTGACTCGGGGAAGCTACGCGGTTGAGTCAAGGTGCTACCATTGTGACGCTGAGCCTACCATTTATATTATAGGCGAGGATAGGAGCAGAGTGTAGTTCGGCAGATCGAGATCATGGAGATTCTGGATAGGAATCGGCGGAGAAACTATACTCCCAGGCATCGTTCAAGGGCAGAGAAGGCAGAGTCCACATGAGAGGTCGGGGAGAGGGTTAGAGAGGACCTCATTGAAAAGCAGCTAGGTCACCTAACGAGTCCCAGGCTGCTATTGAAAGACTGAGTAGAGAGGCGGAGCGACGGCAGAGTAGTCGCGACTGAAAGGAGCTCTTGGGGGAGAAGTCAAAGGAGCTAGACCACTAGACCGGACGTGGAAGTAGGGACGGCATGCTTGCGATCGTGGAAGATCAGAGCTGTTAGCGAGCTCAGATGCGGAGCGGTCAGCCTTGTTCGGTGTCGATTCATGAAGGTGGAAAGGTATACCGGGCAAAGTAGAGGCCGAGCGGCGACTGGCAGTGAGACAGGCGGAGCTGCGAGAAGGAGATCATATTAGGAGAGGCAGAGTTCCCGTCTTCGTTGGGGACAGTCAAAGCAAAGGTGCTACGTCCGGCCCAGCATTGCAAAGCGAAGTCGAAGCACCATCCTAAGAGAAGGGCTTTGTCTTTGAATTCAGGTACGAGCGACAGCGACGTTGACGTGGACTCAGACTATGAGCCGGTGAGTGAGAGTGAAAAGAGTTCAAGCGAAGTGGGAGGAAAGCCTATTCCTAATAGAAGGCTCAGTTACCCGTCCCGTCAAAGAAGAGTGGTCGAGCCAATCCTCGTCAAGTAGGTGCCAATCATCATTCAAAGTTGGATCTTGAGACGACAGCGGCAGAGACGACCAGCTCCTCAGATCGTAGGTTCAAATCCCTGTCTTGCTCGGGAGTCAAAGGAAAGCACTAAAGGAAGGGTGAGCTATGCTACTTCTTTGCAAAACCTGCTAGGTGGCCTGTTAGAGGCTAAAGAACTCGGTTTAGGTAAGACTACTTACTCGGTGAGAGTCTCAGTTGAAAGAAGTGGAGCGCGCAATCATCTTTCATATCAAAGTAAACAGAGCTGTCCCGTACAAAAGATAGCCTCCAGAGGCCAGAGGAAATATAGCCTCCAAAGCCTCGTGTCTTCTTGGCACTCGTAGTAGGTCTTCTGGCTTTCTTTATTTTCTAGTGGCAGAGAGGAAGAGTGAGCTCTCCATAGGATAGGTCTTCTTGCTTGAAGGGAGGGACCGTCTTATTAGAGCTCGTGAAAGAGGCGGACCCAGCCCAGTAAGGGAAGGCTCCGTTCCTGGACGGGAGAGGGTATAAAATAGCTCGTTTTAAAGTTAGGGGTAGAGTTATGGTAATATTCTTTTTCCCTACGAGTGAATGGAATTCCCTCTTTGGTGCCAGCTAGCTAGCCTGGAAATTTCATTCACGCAATAATGATTAGATATCGCTGAGGAAAAGTATAGTCTAGCTCTGACTCTTTGGTTCAATCTTCTGGTTGGTGGAGTTCTTCGAGGAAGGTGAGGGACGAGCATCGCGACGTGGTTGGGTTCAGCTCACTCTCTCAGACAATCTGTTCACCGAGCAGAATAAGCTAAGCTCGGGACCGAATCAAACACAGAATGGAAAGCAGCCTGGCACTTGGCCCAGCAATGGTAAAGACAGCCATGAGTGCGTGGGGTGAGAGGACCTTGAATGCAACACGAGTGGAAGGAGCCAGAAATCTTGCTTGAGATCTTGCTTTTGCTTGCCGACCAGCTCTAACGGGACAGCAAGGAAGTGCGTCAGATAAGTGCGAGCCGACTGAATGCCTACTCAATCAAGGGTGCGAGACCTGAACTCCAGTCTGTCTGTCCCCAACTAGCTACTCTTTCTTCTCTTACTGATGAGCGAGACCTGAACTCCAATCCAACTCATTCATCGTCACCAGACTCGGCGTCGGAAGGCAGAGGACTAGACTCCAAAGCATAGTTAGGCGAGAGGACAAGGGGGACAGTCAGAGTAGTCGGGGAAGCGATCGTTCCGGTGCTCCGCCTCTCCTGAGCCTCATCACGAGCTCACTCATCCCTGGTCAGCGAAGGCATGCGAAGGAAAGAAAAGAAGGAAGGTACGAGTGATAACGACGTCTCGAAATAAAGTTAGGGCAATTGCTATAAGTAAGGATAGGCTCGACCGGGCAGATCTTTCTACGTTTTGAATAGAAATTTAATTCACGACTGCGAATGATAATGACGCCGGTAGGGAAGATTTGGTGGATGAGATCTGAGACTGGGCTTTTGAGAAAGCAAGGCCCGAGGAATCGACGGGGTGACGCCGGGGTGACGCGCCTTCTTTTCTCCCGGGGTTACTTTCGAAGGGGACAAGGCCATATCATATTCACCAGCCTTTTCGTTGGCTAGGGTTTCTTTGTAAAGGGTGGTAGACGACGAAGGGGACGTAAAATTAGTCTCTGGAGCCATTCTTTTTTAATAAGAAGCAGATGGAGAAAGGAGAGTCAAAGAGGTTGAGCACAAGAAAAGAGATTGGAAGAGAATTAGGAAGTCTTTGACAGACCGGTAAAGGAATGAGAGATCCTCTTCATTCTTAGTGAGGCTTCCCTATTCTAGTTAAGTTATCCCGTCCATCTACGGTCAATCAGTTTCCTTCCGACTGCTCCTCTTTCATGCCTCACTCCACTCTAATCAGGGAATTCAAATATATGTTATTAGCTT
Source organism: Hedychium gardnerianum (assembly GCA_038050645.1). Taxonomy (NCBI): domain Eukaryota; kingdom Viridiplantae; phylum Streptophyta; class Magnoliopsida; order Zingiberales; family Zingiberaceae; genus Hedychium; species Hedychium gardnerianum. The sequence continues at coordinate 4,378 of JBBUKS010505945.1, read as the reverse complement.
ATTAAAAAGTATTCAAAAGTAATTGATAAATTAGTAATTAAGATGAACTGGATCTCTTCGGCTATTTCTCTTAACATTCGCATAGTGTCCATTTCGGGTAGAGGAGACCTTCCTTTCAAGGAAATGGGATTCGTATTCTTAACCTAAGGATACCGAAACAACAAGACTTGAAGCCTGAAAAGAAGAAGCTTGCTCTTCCGACCCAACCGGCTTTTGCGTGCTATTCCTTCCGCCCTGGTTCAGGGCTAATTAAGCACTAGCCCGAGGCTGACGTAGTGAAAAAGGGCTTTAGCGGCTCTTCTCCTCAACCTCTGAAATTGGAGCTAGCTATAGAGCGCACTTTTGCTATGCTTTATCTATAGAGGCGGGCCTCAACAACTTGACCCTACCTACCAACAGACTTGAGTACTACTTACTCTCCAGCCGGTCCTTCTTCAGCCACTTCTTCGAACGATTATGAAAGAGTTGGAAGGCCTTCTCATAGCCTTTGAATCGGAAGCCCTAGACCAGACCCAACTCGCTTCAGACTCACTTTCCAGCTCACAATTGAGAAAGTGTTCAACTTAAAAAGTCGGAGAAAGACTCTATACAAGCGGCTAGGAGTACTCCAGCACTACCACCGGTTAGTGATTCAACCACGGCGAAAATTGACTCAACTGCGGTTATACGCTTACACCAAAAACTCCTATTGCTAAAAGAGCTGATTCAATAGCAAAGGAAAATAAACCTTCCCTTCTACTGCCAACTATGCTTACTCTTCTATTCTCGACAGATGGTTGATTCAGGGGAGCTGTAGAAAGACCCGACATCAGGCATATTATTAAAGCAGCCTTTACGCCACACATACTTCTAATGCCAGGAGAGCTTATAATCAGTCCCTGTTAACTCATGTCTACTTCTCTTTCTGTAACAACCCATTCTGTAACAATAACATTGGACTAAATGCCATTTTCCTTCCTAGAGGCCAGTGGTAGAAAGCTAAATCGAGTTTGAGTTCCCCCGGGGAAAAATAGGCTATAAGTAGGCCGTTTGCTATTGCTTGCTATACGAGCTGCTTGCCTTTATACGGCTTGCTTGGCTTTCCTATCGCTCAATTGTGTGGTGGTCGACCTTAACGCCAGAAGCAAGCAAGCCCACGGAGCGGTAAAAACTTCGTAGACAAGGCTCGTCTAGTACTTGATTTACGAGCTCGTGTACTACTCGCCCCTCTCTCTAAAGGGGCTTATGCACTCCACTCGCTGTCTACTAAACGAGCGTTAGAGCGAGCGAGTTCAGCCTTCAATTTAGTGGCTTCCCCCTCACCCTACTCTTTCATTTCCGCTTAAGCCTCCCCGGTTTGGGGGATTAATTGATTGGATACCCGAGAACCATAATCTTTCCTAGGAACAGCTTCTACGACGATAGATAGGGGTCAGGTTTGTTTGGCATTTATGCCCCTGCCCTCCAAACAGTATGGGAGCCTTTCAGCTCGTACTGCTCACATTCCTAGATCTTCACGGCACCTCCTCCACCATAGTGTGAGCTGGGAGCAGCTCCGAAAAGCGAGGCCCACTTCAAAATTAGCTTTCAACAACACCACAAAAAAAGTCAACTGGGGAGCTTATTATTTTTAGAAAAATACTAAAAAACAAGGTTTGGAACCCTACTCCCCAACAACTACAAGGATGCTTGCTTGCTGGCATCAAAGCCCTTCATTATTATTAGTAAGATGGGGCGGAGGGCGCACAACCCATTCTATGCTCCTTTCCTGAGCGTTTCACACTAAGCTCTTCGATCCTGCCTTTCGCCTCTCTAGGCTTCGCTATCGCTCATGACTGGTATATGGATCTCTCTATGTAGTGGTCGGCCTTCTGGAAGCTTCGCCAGAAGCGACTAGTCGCTTCCCGAATTCCTCTTTTCTTTAGTATGGTCTAGTCTTTCCAATGCCTCCTTCCTTGCCGCCAACGTACGCTACTAGAAGAGTAAGCAAGCTACTTTGCTTGCATTTTTTTCTATAAGCGGAGCGATTTGTCGAGTCTACGAAGCTTCGTAGTTGCCCCCCCTTTGCCTCGCCATGCCACTAGATTCATAATGACCGGCGAGTCGGAACATGTACGAATATAACCACGCGGAGGGCCGGATTAGCAGGAGGAAGGGCGCCCCACCCTTCTCTATTTTGAGGGATCCCTCATATCATATTTAGGATTCCAGGCTTCCCGGACTCATAACAGACGGCTAAGAAAAAAAAGAGGGTCAGTAGTCTCTGCCAGGTCCTTCTCCTGTAGCTGAGACGGCCCTTTTTTTGTTTTGTTTGTTCACCGCGGCACGAAAGAATGAAGAAGCTGGAATAACTCATCAAGAGAGTGGCGCCTAGCCGTTGAGAGCGTCTCTTGTCTTTTCATTGTTGAATAACTGTACGATCAAGGACTGGCCCCCTTCGCATGACCTAGAATGAAAAAGAGGTCCGTGCTACACGTCGTTATCACTCGTACCTCTAAACTCCTCCCTCAGGACACTGTAGCGTTGCCCATGGGGACAGGGTAGCCCCGACTTCCATAGGTCCTTGGTTCGACCTCCTAATGAGAATTGAGGTCCTTGCGCGGGCGTCTCATCCATCCCTAAGACTTGCTTGCTCTGTATGGAGTGCCCCGTGGTTCCTCGAGTGCCAGCCGCAGAGAGGAATGCCATCAACTAGGGCGCTATTGGCCACTAACCACTCGCTCGCCAGCCGCTCGGGCTCCGCGTTTCAAGTTCGTTATCCTAACCGTCTCCTCTGCTCCACCGGGAGCCCGGCCCCTTCTTCTATCTTATCTACAGCCTTGCTCCTCGGCTCCCTACTGCTCCAGCCGCTCGCTGTAATAGCTTGCTTCTCGGGTGGCTCGCACCCCGACCCCGGGTGGTGCGGCTGAGCCAGAGTGGGCTCCGCAGTCGGCCTATGTATCCGGGCGCACGCGTAAAGGCATGATTCGTTCCACAAATCTCACTGCACTGACCATAGTCAACTCCTTCTCGTTGTACCGAATTGGTACTGTGCCCCAACGAGAGAAGTATCATGGACAAAATAAAGAGCTTCCTCTGTTGCCAACCCAAAACGAAAGAGGACACCCTACCAATGCCCCAGCCGACGATCGTGGGTGGAAGAAGTGGATCTACCACAAGCAGAAGAAAATGATAGCGTCAACGATCTCCGTCGAAAAGCGGCGATTATAATTCAATCTTTCTGCAAAAACAATAGCCGCGATCCTGACACCTTTCTGGACATAGCACAGCGACTTGCTTTAGATGGAAAAGCAAGTTGTGGGGACGGGGACGGCGCTACTCGGGAGGATTTCCTCCGCCTACTTGAGAACTTACAGGACACGAGCCACCCTGTATATCTCCAAGTATTGGAAAGCTGCAATAAGCATCCCCGGTAGGGGGAGTCAGACCTTATACAACGGCCATACTGTTCTGACCTTTTGTTCCATTCTAGTTTTTTTGGAATTGGGAAAAGAGGGTGGAGAATAGCGAGGTTTTTCCTTGCTGGATAGAATATCGCGCGATAAGCACATGGTTTTTGTTTGAAGGAGAAGAAAGAAAGGATCGGTTGGTAGCAAACAAAGGAAACCGGTTCCGTGGGGGTCAAAAGAAAGCACTTCCATAGTTGTCATTTTTTCCATTGTCTCGATAAGGTCAGCAGCAGGGATTGAGTAGTCTTGGGAGGCGGACTTCTAGTCCCCGGTTACGAGTTGACGACGTTGTTAACTACTAAAACTGAAAAAGTGTTTTAACCTTAGGGAAAGCGTACCGGAAGAGAAAACTTTCGCTTAAAATCCCAGTTTGGATGCGCAGAGTTACGCTCGATTTCGATTCATACTTTAAGTTGATAGCAGATGGAGAAAGCTAAAGGCAGAGTTTATCACGAAACCGCCGAACAAAAGTAAACTTCCTTCACCCTCAAGGAGTGCTGCCCTTGTAGGCTTTACGACTGCTACGCTTAGCTCTTCCACTCTCGGGCTTCTCTGCGGAGTATGCTTCCATCCGAACGATTCTTCCAGTTCTTCCAGGAATTGGTCGTTCTTCTCAGTGTCTTTGTGCCAGCGAACTGTTCTTAACCGTACAAGTGTTGGGTCCTTGATAGAACGTATTAAACTCCCTTCGCATAATCCAAGGACAGTTGTACTTATGGACAAGTTTGATGAGGTCGTGATCCTCCATCCATATAGCCTTCATGCATCTCTTTCGGTTCTTCGGTCCTCCAGAGGTGTATATTCCCATTTTGCCTGGATCCGGTATCATAAGTCATATCGTTTCGACTTTTTCGGGAAAAATACCATTACAAATCTTCGGGTATCTAGGCATGGTTTATGCCATGATCAGTATAGGTCTTCTTGGATTTCTTGTTTGGGCTCATCATATG
>JBBUKS010505924.1:0-13888 GCA_038050645.1 Hedychium gardnerianum | reverse complement strand
ATCTTGAGATTTAGAAGAGGAGAGTTCTTGGAGGGGGCGTAGAGGAAGGAGAGAGATTAGATCTTGGGTAGGAGGCAAGATCTAGAGAGGGGAGTGGAGGAGAAGTTGAAAAGGAAGAAGGAGAGGGGGGGGGGACACGACCGTGTGAATGGGGGGCATGGTCATGCCCTAGGGTATTAGTACTCGTGGATCGCCCCCACGACCATGCCCAAAAGACACTGCCTGGGCATGTGTTGGCTTTGTTTGCTTGACACGGCCGTGTCGTGAGTTTTTTTTTGAATGAGAGAAGAAACACGAGGAGTGGCACAATCGTGTGATGAAAAACACGGCCTAAGCATGAAGTTGTGCTATCATGGTGGCACGATCATGCCTCTAAGCACAACCTGCCCATGGGATCTCCCTGGACAAGGGGCACAACCTTGTTAGGGAGACACAGCTTGGTGATGAAGTTGTGCTGTGGTGGTGACACGACCGTGCCGTGAGTTTTTTTTTGAATGAGAGAAGAAACACGGGAAGAGGCATGACCATGTGATGAAAAACACGGCATAGGCATGAAGTTGTGCTATCGTGGTGGCACGACTATGCCTCTAAGCACAACTTGTCCATGGGATCTCCCTGGACAAGGGGCATGACCGTGTCAGGGAGACACGACCTTGCATTACTTCTATTTTCTGCTTTGCTTTCTGCTCTGCTTGTGTTTCTTCCTCTAACGACCTTCCACGTCCATAGACAATCCACGACCAGCTCGTGTAGGCCAATCCATCTGAAAACAAGAAAATAAAAACAACAATAAGACTCAAATAAAGATAAAATGCAAAGACACATTCAAAGAAACCCTTGGGTTGCCTCCCAAGAAACACTTGTTTAAGGTCACAAGATTAACCCTTGATTTGGCTCAACTCGAAGCCTTTTCCTTAAAGGGTTCCCCTCCTCCATGGCTAGCTAGGCCTGGAACCTCTTCCTCTATCCTAGCTTTTGTTGGGATGATGCACTTTTTGGATTTGGGTCCGGTCCTTTTTTCCTTGCCATCAGAGTATGATTCTTTTAGTGACTTTTTCTTCTCTTTTCAGAGATTTCTTCTTGGTCTCTGCTTGTTTGACTTCTCTGTACCTATTGCAGTCATCAGATACAAGCAGAGTATAAGAGGCATTAGATAAATCAAAGCAAGCTCTATCCTCTCCCATTACCAATGTGAGCTTATGATCTTTCACATCAAAGATAGCTCCGATAGTGGCCAAAAATTATCTTCCTAGGATGATAGGGATCTTAGAATCCTCCTCTATCTCTAGGACTATAAATTCAGTAGGGACTATAAAGTTCCCTACCTTAATTGACACATCCTCTAGAATACCCAATGAGTATCTGTGAGAGTGATCTTCCAGTTGTAGTATCATTGTTATAAGTTTCAAGTCTTTCAATCCCAAATTATTATATAAAGAAAGAAGCATGAGGCTAACACTAGCCCCCAAATCACATAAATCTTTTTGAATGGTAGTCGTCCCTATGGTGCAAGGAATGGAGAAGTTTCCGGGATCCTTCAACTTAGGAGACATTTGATTTGATATGAGAGCGCTGCACTCCTCAGTTAGGGCTACCTTTTCACCGTTATCTTTCTTTCGTCTGGTTGATAAAATTTCTTTCATGAATTTGGCAAACTTTGCATTTGTTGCAGAGTGTCCATTAGAGGGATCTCGATGCATAGTTCTTTGATCTTCTCCAAAAACTTGTCAAATTCTTTATCCTTCATAGAATTTAAAATCCATTGAGGGAAGGGTATCGACAGTACGTATCTACCCATCGGTCTTCTCTCAATCGGTTCACTATTCTCAACTTCCTCTTGGATATGATCATTTTGTGAGGAAGAAGGAATTGACTCTCTGATCGGCGTACGCTCGATCTCTTGTGATGTAGCAATCACTTGGGGTTGCCTTAAGGTCCGTCCGCTTCTTAGTTCAATGATATTGCAGTGCTCAACTAGATTTTGTTCCAACTTTCCTGGAAATGACTCTTGTCGTCTCGAGGAGGTACTAGCTATTTGCGCTACTTGATTATCAAGAATCTTCAAATGATTTTCAACGTTGTCCATTCTCCCACCAAGTTTCTTGATGTTATTTTTCATTTCCAACTGAGTAGCTTGCATCTCCTCAAGTATTTTCTCTAATCTTGAGGGTTGTGAGTTTTGCTAAAAGTTTGATGATTGCCCCCGCTTGCTCTTGGTTGTTGTTGCGATAGGAGAAGTTTGGATGATTCCTCCATCTGTTGGAGTATGGGTTGTTGGGCCTCGAATTGAAATTGCCTAGTGCATCCACTTGTTCAATCTGAGCCAATTGTGTAGTGATGGCTCCAAGTTGCCAAACTTCTTTTGTGTGCTCCAAATCACCACATATCTCACAAATTGTACTTATTGCATTCATCAGATTGACATTCATAAATTCAATCATCTTGGTGAGGGCATCCATCTTAACTGAGATTAGATCCAAAGTGTTTACACCATGCATTTCAAAAATCTTAATTGGGTTATTTCTCTCCCACGCCCACTGATGATGGTTTATTGTCACTCTTTCTATTATCTCTTCAGCTTCATCAAGACCCTTGTTCATTAAAGCTCTGTCAGTTGTGGAATCCAAGGAATCCTTTGTTTGGTAACTGATTTCATTGTAGAAAGTGTGTATGATTAACCATTTTTCTAATCCATGATGGGGGCATTGTCAAAGAAGTCTTTTAAACTTGTCTCAAGCTTCATAGAGGGACTCCCCATCATTTTGTTGGAAGCTAGCAATTAGATTCCTCATATGTTTAGTTTTACTTGGAGGAAATAACTTCTCCAAGAAGACTTGTTTGCATTGCTCCCATGATGTGATGTTATTACGGGGAAAAGAGTTTAGATATGTTTTTGCCCTATCCCTCAATGAGAATCCAAACAATAGTAATATGATAGCCTTTTCTACAACTCCATTCATCTTCATAGTGCCACATATCTCATTGAATATTTCTAAGTGTTGGTTGGGGTCTTCATTTAGTCCACTCCCATACTAATTCTGTTGCACCATAGATATTACTGCTAGCTTGATCTCAAAATTGTTAGCCTCAATGGAAGGTCTGGTGATACTAGACCAGAGGCCTCTTGCATAAGGTGTTGTATAATCCTTTAGCGGTTTGTTTGTCATTTCAGTCTGACTCTGCTCTCTTACTGAATGTTTCTGTAGATTTCTTCTTCTTCTGAATGTTCTGTCAATCTTTTGATCAATAGGTAATATATTTCTTGTAGTTTTGCGCATATAAGAGCAAGTTCCAAATCAAGATTTCTTACAGTATTTTTGAATTATGTATATGTAAGAAAACAAATTATAGTATTTTTGGTCTAAGTGTATAGGTAAAAAAATATATATAGTATTTTTGAGTTATGTATATTGAAAAGAAAACAAAATTATAGACAAACAAATAAAATGAATAATTTTATTAACAAAAAAAAAGTGTCTAGAGTAACTAAATCACTTATCAACTCATGTTAATCGCTATAGTCCCTGACAACGACACTAAAAACTTGTTTCGCTACCGCAAGTGCACGATTACATCATCAGTAATAAAAATATTGATCCCATAGGGATTATGGACTAAGCACTAGCTAAGTCAGCAAAGGACGTTATCTAGACTATCGAATATTGGTTGTAAGCTTGTGAGAGAGAGAGAGAGAGAGATTTGGTGAAAGTTGTTTGGAAAGCGACTCTAGGACTATGATTTCATTGTAATGCTAGATGATGTACTATGAATCATTCATTTCCTATCCTCTATCTTCATGCTCTTATACTGAGTCTAACTAAATACCGACACAACCCCGCGATAGATGCACCATAGTGTTTACCCTATTGACAATCAATGTTATTAAGTAGAAAAGGTAACGTAGAAAGTCTAGTTAAAGGGATACCCTCTGTCACATAAGAGTCCCTCGATCATATAGTCTAAATTACACAAGTCATTTCCTAACACATAATTAAGGCAAACCCATTAAGCCGTAATTAGATACTCCCTTGTGGAGAATTGACCATTATTTCAAGGCGAACACTCTAGAATGTCTAGTTAAAGGGATAACCTTTGTCATGAAGGCCCCCCCGGTTATACGATCTAGAATGTCTCCCCTATGTGATGATCAATCCTTCACATCCATTCAATAAAACATGCAATTAATTAACAAAAGTTCACACACACATTTCATCAAACAAGAACAAGGCATAAACATATTATTGAAACAAAAAAGTGGCAAATCCATAGAGTTTAACATCATCATCACACTACAATTACTCCCTACATCCTAGAGTACAAAGATCTACTCCATAAACAAGGAAACTAAACCCAAAGACATGAAAAAATATTCTACAACTCAAATCTAAAGAAAGAAGAAGAGAAAGCTTAGTAGGTTGATATATGGGTCTTTTGGAGTGGTCTCTTATCTTGGATGATAGATGGAGTGGAGGAATCAACCTCATATTGTTGATAAATCATAGGAATCTAGAGCCAAAATGAACCAAGTGGGTTCCCAAGAGGGGAAGACCCTTCCTCCCTTCAAAAAGGGGGAAGAAGACCCCTTTTATAGTAGAGGGCACGATCCCTGCTTTTGTCAGTCACATGACCGTGTCTCCCAAACATGGCCATGGAGTGTAATGGCCCGGAGGAGAAGGCATGACCTTGCCTTACAAGCATGGTCATGTCGTGGGTTCTTCAGCAGATGAGGCACGATTGTGCCTCTCAGGCATGACCAGGCCGTGTAGAATCTCTAAAGATGAGGCACTGCCGGGCCATGTAAATCTCTGTCCTTGGAAAATGGTCATGCCTTTGGGCACGACCCTGACATGAAGTTTGAGTTGCTCTTCTTGTTGAACATGGTCATGCCTCTAAGGCACGACCTTAGCGTGGGTTTTTCTACAGCAGAGATACGACCGTGCCTCTCAAGCACGGCCCTAGCATAGGTTTTGCTAGAGAAGAGACACGGTCGTGTCTAAGGAGACATGATCGTGCTATGTGTTCTGGCTGGGCAACTGGTGCACCTGGGAGACATGGCTGTCTCAATGAGACATGGCCATGTCAGCTGATAGACTTTTCTTTGCTGCTCTAATGTTTATTTTAGCTTCATTTTTGCTCCAAACGTGTCTTGTCAATGAAAATAGAGTAAGAGCAGATCTTCGAATAGCATAGAGTGAAAGCATGATAATATGATGAAATAGAGTGCGATAATATAGATCATAATCAATTGATTTAAGAATATGTGCGTCAAATAATACATAAAAATATATATAATCTATGCACAACAGATGTGCAACAAATAATGCCTAAAAACATATATAATCTATGCACATCACACCCCTATACTTAAACCTTTGCTTGTCCTCAAGCAAGACCTGCAATTTAGATTTATATGTGTAAATACCGCATCATAATCCCTAGTGAATCAGTCTAATCCTATCATGTATTTTTACTAATGAGGAAGATAACAAAATTATTTGAGTGTTGCCTAAGTAGAAGTTGTCCGTGATCAGTACGATGAGTGACTTAACCTTTTCAAGTGTTAATCTCCAAGCCTAGTCAAATTGTCATCAACCGTGTTCCTCGTGCTTCTAGCGATAGACACTTACCTGCCACTCGCAAAGTTCGTCCCTCTTAAACTACACAAGGTCTCAAAGGAATACTCAGTATCAAGAGAAACATAATAGTTATTTTCCTAATAACCTAACTCGATCTCAAATGGATAACTTATTAGTTTCCACTCATGACAACTATTTTTTATATCCTTTATCCTCCTTATTTTTTTTTCAATGTACATATTATCTTTTTCATCTCAATCTTTTTCTCTCTCCCTTTTTTTTTGGGATACAGATTTTTATCAATGAGTTGACATGAACTAAGGTTATCTAGTAACCAAAATGTAATTAAGAAGTCACAAAGGAAAACAAGCATAATAGTCCAATTCTATGAATCATAATTATTTTCAAAAGTATCTACCATCAAAGTCTAGCATAGTGTGAAGAAATCCTTAAACTAGGCCAACACTCATACTCTTTCAATAAAAACATTGCTCACTTGATGCTATCTACGGATAGGAGAAGATAGATCACTAAAGATAATAGCATGCTTTATCACAATAACATGAATATTTAGAACAAGCGTATGAGTATCTTGCTATGAGAAACAAACAAATAATGACATGATATATGATGCAACTAGAAAAAGTTATTATAAAAAGAAAATATTGAAAAAAACTAACCAACAACCCAACATATATACATCCCCAAAACTTAAATCTTTCATTGTCCCAATGAAAACAAAAAAAAATCTAGTGCGGAGGAGGTTTGAAGTGAGAGAAGTTACCAAGTTATGTGTGTCAAGCGTCTAAGTCATTCTTTGCTAAAGTTACTCCTCTATCTAGTAGTCGCACTCCTCCTTATCTCTCAATACTGCAAAAAGAAGATTAGATAAGAAAAACCAAGTAGAGGTATTGGGTTAGGGGAAAAGGGAAGAAGAGAGATTAAGAGAGGCGCAACTGTGTTGGTGTTGGGCATGTGCAACTCACCTCAAAGGAGGCACGACCGTGCCAAAATGACATGGCTTGCCCATGGTGGGCATGCGTAGCTAACCTCCCGTAAGGCATGACCTACCCGTGGTGGGCATGGGCCGCTCTGCTCCTGCAAGGCACGATCGTGCCAAAATTGCACGACCTACTAATGGTTGAAATGGGTGCCTACTTTGAGAGAGGCATGGTCGTGCCAAAATGGGTTGCCTCCCAGGCTAGATTATGGATATTATTGACCTTGAAATAAAACAAACCAAAAAGTTAAATCTATGAAACAGAAGAATAATTTAAAGGAAAATAAGAAAGAACTTGGGTTGCCTCCCAAGAAGTGTTTATTTTTTGTCAATAGCTAGATCCCATATTATGTTTCTAAATCTCGCTCATGCTGGAGTAAAATACTTTTTGACTTTTATAACAATGACCTAAATTGTACAGAGAACTATCAACATGGGATCAATATCATGAAGCATTGCTCCCTCCATCTTCATTTCTTTGAAGATTCTTCCTAGAGGTCAGAGATGGTTCAGTTGAAGCATCCAATTCCAGGCCTTATAAAAACTTGCACACCCAATGAAAAAGGACACCTCCCACATGCATGTGCGATAAGGAAGAACTAGAAAAATATCATGTGTAATTAAGCATGTATCAAAGAATGAGTCACATCCAACAAAATCACTTGCAGGTGTCTCTATGATTTTTTCTAGAAGATCACAAGATATACTAACCTTGCATTACTGAAAGGTACCTGAAGGTTCCAAACAAGTGAATGTGACTTTCTCTGGGGTCAAGTAAGGGTTCTAGCTCTGTCTCAAGTAGTGGTGCCTCTAAAGTTTGTGATTCTTGGGGCTTAACATTTACTGCAAAAGTCACTACACTTTTATCATTAACAAATTTAATTCTTGCAACATCCATAATGTCCAACGATTGTTCGATCAAAGGAAGTAATTCTTGGGGCGTTACTTCCATAGCACAAGTTCCTACTCTTCTATCCATAACATTATCATAAGTAGTGAAGAGTACACTAACATCAACATCAACAACAAGAGAATCAATAACTTCATTAGTAATCTTAAACTAATCATCCTCATCACAATCATCATCAGAAAAATCTATATCACTATAACAACCTGTAACCCCAATAGATAAATCCAAAGATTTGCAAGCAACTACATCATCATCACATAATTTGCCAAATTCCTCATCGTTCTTGGCTTCCACTAGCCTTTGTGGTAAAGGAATTGGTGGTACATAGGTACTCCATGGAGGCATTAGTCTGAATTTACCTTTCTTTCCCTCAATTTCCCTTTGAATATATAGTGGAGGTCCAAATTGTTCATCTAGCTTTGTTTTAACCAATCATTGAGGGAATAATATTGGTGGCTTATAAATCCTTACTGGAGTGGTGGAATTGAGTTTTTCTGATTTTTTTTGTTGATTGTGGTGAAGGCTTGTTAAGTCATGGCTCAGATTTGTCATGGAAAAAAAAATCTCCTGAGATTTCAAGAGTTGTAATGGAGATCTAATGAATTATGAAGTCAATCTCTCAATCTTGGCATCTAACTGATTGAGCCTCTCATTCTATAGCTTGATGACATTATTTATCGGATTCTTAAAATTCCCGAGTGATTGAAATAACTCTTGATTGACATTTAAATTTGCATCCATGGCTCACACTTTTAGGATTCTTGGGGAAGATGAAATCCAATTTTCATCTGACCAGTTATGGAGGTTCAGTGTCACTAGGTCAATTAGGTCATATGCTTCATTTAAACTTTTATTCATCAAAGAACCACCTGCAGCTGAATCTAAAAATGTCTTATTTTAGAAAGAAATCCCCATATAGAATATATGCACAGTCAGCCACTTTTCTAAACCATGATGAGGACACTACTGCAATAAACCCTTAAATCTATCTCATACTTCAAATAGTGATTCTCCATCTTTTTGAGAAAAACTTATGATTCTATTCCTCATATATTTTGTCCTACTTGGAGGGAAAAATAAATCAGAAACCATTGCTCCAGTTATTCCCAGTTTGTTATACCGGAGTGTTTACACCATTTCCTTTCAATGTCACTGAGTAGAAGTGATAATGTAGAAAGTCCAGTTAAGATAACCCTTTGTCACTTTGGGATCCCCGGTCAAATAGTCTAGATTATACAAGTCATTTCCTAACATTGAATTGGTGAAAATCTATTAAACTCTAATTAGCTAATCCCTTGTGGAGAATTGACCCTCATTTCGAGGTGATGACTCTAGAAAGTTCGGTTAAGGTAATCCTCTATCACTAAGGGCTCCTCGGTCATACAATCCAAAGTATCTCATCTACATGGTGACCAATCCTTCACATCCACATGCATTCACCACACATACATTTAATCAAACACAAGAAAGACACAACACAAGTAGAACAAGTCATAAACATGTCATTGAACAAGGAAATTGACAAATCCATAGTTTATACATCAACATCACATCACAATTACTTCTTACATCCTAGAATTAAGAGGACTACTCCATAGCAAAGGAAATACACCCAAGAGACAAAGAAAATATCAATTTACAACTCAATACATGAAATAGAGAGAAGAGAATGTTTATCAATGTGATGTCGGTGTCTTTGGGAGAGTCTCCTTGATAGATGAAGATGGATGATCTAGGGTTTCCCCAAGAAGGAGAAAACCCTCTCCCCAAGGAAGTGGTAAGCTCCCTGGTCCAAGATGAGTCAACTTTTATACCTCCTCCAAACTTTTTGCCCGTTTGATGGGCTCCACCAAAATAGGTTTTTTACCCCTTAGACCACTTCATCTTGCCAAACTTGTAGATCTTGAATTCATCTTCAATTTGATAGGTTGTGGGCCCTGTAACTCCAATCGAATCAAAAGTTTGGTGCATAGGCTGAAAAAGGGATGCGACACTACTGTGGCATGACCTCTCCATGATGGCTTCAGCCAACCAATGAGGCTGAGACACGATCGTGTTTTTTAGGCTTAGCCATGTGCTTTAGGCTGACACTACTGTGTCTTTTTTAGCACGGTCGTGTCTCACTACAAACTGATTTTAAAATTGTTATAACTTCTAGTCTAGGATGTTGTACGGGGCATACAACCACTTAAATCAAAGATCTTTTGAAGATCTATGATTTGGTACCAAAATTAGTATGTAATAACTCAATTTAAAACCCAAAAAATATTGTTTAAGAGACCCCATATTGATGTCTAGAAATGTGACTTTGCTCCATTCTTTGATTGGTCTCGTTCTAAGGCTTGTTTGTTCCGTTTTACCTCCAAATTATCATCCTATCAATGAAAACAAGAAAAGAGTAGTTCTCTGAACCAAAAGAGTAAAAACATGACAATATAATAAAATATGGTGCGATAATATAAATCATACTCAGTAAAATGCAAGTAGATGTGCAACAAACAATGCCTAAAAAAATATATAATCTACGCACATTAATCAACCCACTTGGAGAAAACCTATCATCTCCCGAATTCAAAGTAAGAGCTCTTGAATTTGATAAGTAAGTGAGATTCTTTTTATGGATGTGAATTGTTTGCATGTCATTTTTAATTCATCTCTCTTATACACTCAATTTTGTATTTCTAAGTTTTTAGATTAAGCATGTGTTCTTTGAATTTGTGCTCAATTTTGGAAACAAGTAAACTGATAGGGCCGAACTTCTTGGGTTGACTTCATAACTTTAGAATTGTTCTCAAGGTTGAAAACATTGCCTATGTCTTTGAAGAGCCACTTCCGATAGGTTTGGCGGATGATGCAACTTCTAACTAAATGTTGGCCCATCAGAAATATATGATTGATTATGAGCTTACAAGTTGCATCATGCTAGCTTCAATGTCTCTTGAACTACAAAAACAACATGAGCATATGGATGCTTATACTATTTTTTATCATCTTCGTGAGTTGTTTGATGAGCAAGCGAGATTCGAACGGTTCGAGGTCTCCAAGATTCTCTTTAGCTCAAAGATGCAAGAGGGTTCATTTGCAGTGTAGTATGTACTAAAGATGAATGACTACATTGAGTAGTTAAGATCACTTGGATTTGTGATGGATCATGAGTTAAGTATTGACTTAATTCTACACAGTTTGCCTGATAGCTATTCATAGTTTGTGATGAACTATTAGACGAACCATCTTGAATCCACAATTCCCAAGTTGATCAACATGCTTAAGATAGTGGAGTTATTGGTTAAGAAAGAACCGAAAGTTGTGATGTTGTTTGACTCTTCTAAGAAAGGTTCTAAGAAGAGGAAGGCAAAAATAGAAGAACCGACTCCAAAGGGCTTATGTCACCACTGTGGTACAATGAAACATTGGAGAAGAAACTATAAGATTTATCTTGAGTCCTTGAAGAAGAAGAAGACATCTGTGCCCCATCTGCTTTAGGTATCTTCATTATTGAATGTTATACTATTTCTTATGACACTTGGGTATTGGATACAAGGTGTGCCTCACATATATGTAATGACATACATGGGCTAAGGAATAGTAGAAGACTGGTTAAGGGATAATCAAATATGCGAGTTGGCAATGGAGCAAAAGTTGTAGCTATAGCCATAAGAACTTATTTGTTAAAACTCCCTAGTGAACTAATTTTAGAATTGGATAATTTTTATTATGTTCCTTTATTAATAAATAACATTATTTTTATTTCTTGTTTAAATAGAAAAGGTTTCCATTTGACTTTTAGTAATAATTATTATTATATAACTTTAAATGATATTCTTTATGGAACTGGAACATTATGTAATTAAATTTACGCATTAGATGTATCCAATGATGTATTTAATATTAAAACGAGGAACAAATGTGCTCAAGGAGATGATCTATTAACCTCTTACGCGTGGTATTGTTGCCTTGGCCATATAAGCAAGAAACGCATGACCGAATTACAAAAGACCAACATTTTGTTAATTGGATAATTTAATTTAATTAACTTTGAAGCATTCATTTTGTTATGAGAATTTGACCTAAACATATCATGCAAATCTAAATTAGAGTAATCTATGGCTTGTAAATTTTTAAAACATGAATTACCATAAGTTGTAAATTTACTAACCTTAGTTTCTCCCCCTTGATCCTTGGATCTCTTTTCCGGGCATCCGCTTTTGTAGTGACCCATCCGTTTGTACTTGAAACATTCGATGTGGTCCTTTGTTCTCCGGACTCCTAGCATCAGTTCTCCCTTTGCCTCCGATGGTGCAAATCGACCTTTAGGACACTTACTTTTGTAGTTTCCTTTTTCACTACACTTAAAACATGTTATGTGATCTTTACTTTTTTAATTTACATTTTTATCTTTTGAATCCTCGTTCGGATTCTCCCCCTTGACTATTGTCGTCTTGGATTCGAGCTTAGACACTTGTTCTAACTCGGGTTCGAATCCTTCTACCTCCTCCATAGCCATTAATGCTATGAAGGTGATCCGGTCTGGTTCTTCTGAGTCTGACTTTCGGGATTCAAACTTGGATTTTAACTCTACTTCGACTTGATCTTCTAGCTGTGATGGGATCTTGTGAAGCTCGATCAATCAGGTCCAAAACTCATATGCATTCTTGTACTTTTCTAATCTGTGTGCAATATCATTAGGAAAACTATTACAAATTAACTCTATTATCTTTTTGTTTGCTTTTGAGTCTCGAGAAGACTTTTTCATTGTCATCCAGTTGTCAAAGTTGTCACTTCCTATGAAGCATTCCATTGCTCGCCTTTAGTAATGGAAATCATTTTGATCGTATGGTGGAGGCTCATAGATGTTTCTCCCTTCTTGATTAGACATCGACATTTTTGCAAAAAAAAAAATAAAGAAAAAAATTGTACCAAGACTTGGTCTTGGATTAGTAGTGCGGGAAAAGAAATAATAGAGAAACGAATAAACAAAAAACCAAAAATAAAGGCATACGAGAGAGGGAGGTTATTTAAAGAAAAGAAAAAAATTACTAGAAAGACTGTTAAGTCTTTTTAGACCAACCTTGCTGTAATACCAATTCTTGGATCATGAAATACGAGAGAGGAGGGGTTAATCTCGTTCGTTCGAAAATCTTTTCTTTTTACGTAAATCAAAGTTGTAGCGGAAAATAAATAAACGAAAAGAGTACGGAATTCCTTTTCCTTGGTTCGAGCCCAGCCGACTCCTACTCCAAGAACCCACGACCCTTCGGATCATATCGATGGGTTAATCCACTATTATAGTTCTTCCGAAGAAGCAAATTCATAAAGTGATGAATACAATTAAAGATTATGCAAGTATACTAAATAATATCGACAAGAAGAATATGAAGTGAAATGTAGCTTGTCGGAAGCCTCCCGACGATGTAGTAACTTGCACAAGCAGTAGCAGACGCTGAAATATAATGGAGCACAAAATCAAGTTATCGGCTCGAACCCCGAGGGTTTCTTTTATAGGCTTTGATCCGTCGACTGAAAAACCAATCAGTCGACTAATCCTTCTATCCATTGACTGAACCCCACGACCTTCTTTCTTTAGTCTGATTCGTTCGATCCCGAAAATCATGACTTATCGGTAACTGATAATGCTAATCAGTTGACAGATCACTGCATTTACCATTTTTGCGTTGTTTCAATCTAATCTCTAATTAATATAATATTTGATCAGTCGACGTACCCACTTGATCCGTCAACTGATCATCGATATGATCCTTTGCCATGTTGACTTGGATCGGTCTACGGATCCCATTTATCCGTCGACTGATCCCACTGAATTTTGAACTTCGCAGACTCTTCGATACTATGCCATATTGACTTGTTCGATGGATCCCCATGTTCGATCGACCGAACCAATTTATTTACCTACAAAATAGAAGTTATATCATATATGCATGAATATGATAGTTCGGCCTGTCTTAATCTCAACTTAGAAACCTCCGTTTGTTTCTTTAGTTGGATCAGCGCCTAAGGTTTGTCCCACTCGGACATGACCTCACTGCACTAACTCCAGTTTGCTTACCTCAACTCACCTGCCAAACATCGGGTCCTTCAGACATGTTTGGACTTCGTTCAGCATCAGATCGACCTTCCAGGACATTCACTTGATTCGATATCAGGTCCTCTAGACCTATCGAATCCACCTGCCAGATGTCAGTGTTAGTATTAGCCCTAAGAGCCAATTATGAGATGATTAGTCTTATTGTATTAATGATTATGGTATTGGGTTAATGGTTAATCCAATATGCTAACATCCAACCCATTAAAGATGATTAATGGAGAATAATTATACATTCAAGAAGGAAGATCATTGAGTTAGACTCAATTGGATCCAACTATTGGATTGAGTCCAATTCGAAT
>JBBUKS010505914.1:0-13888 GCA_038050645.1 Hedychium gardnerianum | reverse complement strand
TTTTTTATTTTAAATTTATGAAATTCTAAATCTTAAATATTAAACCCTAAATATCATATATTTCGAGAGCACCTAATTTTTTTTAATTTAAATACTATAATTTAATTCTTAAATTTTAAAAATAAAATTTTATTGATTTAATTCTGAGATAAAAAAAAAACAAAAAAAAACCTATATAAAGTGATCCACGTGTTTGGATCACTTTTCGACGCCTACGTCGCTACCGTAGATAGGTCATAGATGGAAAATTGAGCAGCGTATTCAAAAATATATATATATATATATATATATGAGATTGAGTATGTTAAATATATAGGTACCTTGTTCATCAAATCACTATTAGAATAAATCACACCCCGTTAGTTACTTCAACTCTTTTTTACCTATGTTATTATTATTAGATAAAATTATTTATAATTTATCTCTTTTAAAAATAATAAAAGGTCATCTAAGGCCGTCAAAATGATAATTTTACTTTTTATTGTCAACTACTAGAATAAATCACGATGAGAATAAAATTCTTCAGCACATGCATAAATATCTTTATATTAGACTTTTAATAACATTAAAATTTTGATAATACCATCAATAAACCTTTTTTTAACCTCGTCTAAACTTTTTTGATATTTTATAATGTTATTATAAGATATTAATGTCAACTTCAATGATGTCTCACTTTAATTGATAATACGATAGTTTGAAATATAAAAAAATTATATTTTAAAAATATTTATGAATATTTTTATTATTATTATAATAAGAACATATTTAAATATTCTTTAAATTTATTTAGATTGATAATGATAAGCGCTTTGTATTTTTTATAAGAATAATAAAAATTATTACTAACGGTAGTTTATAAGGTGAATTTAAAATGCTCCTTAACTAATCTCTCACTAAAAAAATTAATAATTAAAAAACAACATTTTATATAGTTAAAAAAATATTGTTAAAAATATTATTATTAAAAATCTGCTCAAAAATAATACATAAAAAATATTATCAATTTTTACAAAGCCAGCGCTTTTGTAACGCTTAAAAAATATTATCTTTTTTTAATAAAGATAATATTTTTTTAATGAATAAAAAAATATTTTTTTTTTTAAAATATAACTTTTTAACAAAAGATAAAAATTATTATTTTTCTATTTACAAAATCATTGTCTATTATATTTATATCACAAATTACTTATTTAAACTCTTATAAATAATATCAATTAAAATACCATGAAAGTATAATCGATCAATTTTTTTACTATTGAACCAAAAATGTGTCATACAATTCAAATAGAAAATATGTAGATATAATCCACAAACTTTGAATCCATATTAAGTTTATATAAAACTAAAAACCCTACATATTAGACATGCATATTAGTTCCAACATATCTTTTTTTTGAATTGAATCTTTCTGGTAATATTGCATCTTCTTGGAAATATATGATTACCCTTTTTAGCAAAACAAAAACCTCATTTTCAATTTCTTTCCACATTCATTTGCGAGAAAGAAAATCAATTTATTATAATTAAGATGAAGCAGCTCACATAATCAATACATTAAATTATTATATTATAATTAAGATGAAGTAGCTCACATAATCAATACATTAAACTCAATGAATAAATTTGACAAAGATAATAAGCTAACAATATATGCAACATCTATATATTAATGAGTAAATAGTTGTTGGTTTATTTTAATGAGATTGATTTAGTAGTAGAGAGAGTTGCATATCTCTAGCTCTACATGGAGTGAAAGATGGAGTTTTAAAACTAAAAGGGCAAGGCATAATGCTAGTTTGACTTCTAGCTCTAGATGTTACTGTTGTTGGTGTTCAATAGATCTTGATTTGGTTATCTACCAATGCAATAGAGATGCACATCTTTAGCTGAGTGACACTGAGTGTTAGCTGCAAAAGCAAGAGAAGAAAAGTAGCTGATTTCTGAAATTGAATACTACAGCCAATGAATTCAGAAAACTGTTTTGTGCCAACTGCTGATGTTGTTCCTGATTAGCATTGCTTTGAATTGAAGTTTCAATCATTCCCGAGCTAAATAAAACCCTTTACCAAGCTTAATTCTTCATGCTTCAAGCCAAAAATCCTTTTAATTCAAAATTCTGAAACTGAGTTCTGGAAAACAAAAATTTCTAGAATGAGCTTCATTTCTGGAGTTTTTGGCATGATTCTAAATCTGGTTTTGAATTCATGAATTGTAGAGACTAATTACATCAAGTTGTTCTAGTTAATGAGAGGAAACAAAACAATGATATCAGGATTTTGGAGTCAAAGCAAACTAAATTGTGTCAATCTCTTTTGAAAAATTCTGGACAGTAACAGATTCAACTTGAGTCATGTATTGCAGTGTTATTTGGTGTTTTACTTTTCTTGAATTTCAGTTGATCAAAACTTTGAACTTCCAGGAATCAGGGTTCTGAAATTGAAACCTGGAATATGATTCTGAAATGCAGGATTTCCAGAAATTAGGTTTCTGAAATTGAAAAGAAATGTAGGGAATAGTTGTGTTTTCATCTAAACAACTTGTTGCAAGTTTATTATCAGTAAAAGGCTAAGTGAAACAATTGTTTTCTTAGTGATGTATGGTGACTGTTTCCCCAAATCCTTGGATGATTCAAATCTTTAAAAAAAAAATCCAGGAAGCTTATATTAGATACTGCTGAGAAGACATAGGAATGTCTACTATCTTCCACATCAGTTGGAGTGTTGACCACTTAAAATAAACTCCAAACTGAGAAGATCAAATGAAGAGTTACCTGAATTGATGCATCTTTGAGAAATCTGCAGAAAGAAGCTATGAATGAATGTATCAACTTCAACATGTTGTGTGCCAAGTTTTTACTGCAAGTTCTTGACCAGTAAAGCACTAAGGACTGAATTCTGATACTGTCCAGTTCCATTGCAGTGCCGGAAATCAGTGATTGAGTTGAGGCATAATTCTGAAATTAAGTTGCTGGAATTTGTTAGCTGAGATATTAACTTACCCATGCAGTGAGCTTGATACACAAAGGGAGTATGGTCGAAAGTGCAAAAGGTGAATGACATAGTTGAACCCTTGAGTCTGAATTCTGGAATTCTAGAATGGTAATATTGTTTATGCGTTGTAAGAGGGGAATGGAAATCTGTTTTTTGGAATGAAATTGAGAGGGGTTGCAGCAAAAGAAATGAGAATGAATCAAAAGGACAACAGATGACGAAGCATCCGAATCAAAGAGGAGAGCCCTAAAAGATCCTCTCCTTTTTGGTGGAGAAATACCTGTACATGAAGGTGTCGTGTCCGGGGCCGAGGCGGTGCCTACAGGGGCCGAGGCGGCGCTTGCAGAGGCCGCAGAACATCGAGAACCACCTCAAAGTCACCGGAGTTCCTTCGCCTCCCACGTCCTCCGTCGCCGCTGCCCGGCGGAGCCACGCCCATATATAGCGTGGTGACCAGCCTCGATCTAGTCAGCGCCCACTGAGACTCCTCCTGCATAGGTCCTCAACTGTGACGAGAAACTGAGGTGAGATGACCGCCGAGAGATGGCTGGCCTACAGTGAGAAGATGGAATGGAACCACCCGCCGATGGTGAGGGAGGAGAAGGCGTCAGGCGTGAGAGGAGGCATAAGAAGAGATGTCTCATTTAAGATTTAAGAGGTGTCTGCCCCCGTGAGAAACTTTGGGCTTCTCTCCTCTTTAGTTGCATCCAACGGTTTAGATCATTCCAGATTTAGATGAATGATTTAAATCTAACGATCTTCAACTAAAAAAATAAATTTAGATAATATTTTTTAAAAATCATTATCATAGACACTAAAAAAAGATATTCATAAATAACTCTTTTTAACAAGCATTGTCTTTAATTCAAAAACATATTAATTAACAATGATTATTTAAAAAAGTATTGTCTTTGATAAAAAAAAATATAGATAATAATTTTCATTAAAAATATTATAAAAAAAACATTTTTTAGTATTGTCTTTTAAGCGTTATCTTTTAATTTATTTTTTTTGTAATGATATGTCATATTTGCAAAAAATTTGATACCTTATTTGATGTACTCATATTGTATATAAAACAACACATTTGACAATTATAATACAACAACTAAAGTTAGTTCTTTGTCCTTCTTCTTCCTTTTGTTTATTCTAGTTTTATTTTATTGTTTATTGTTGACACTAGATATATGCCATCCATCAAAAATAGTGGAATGAGTGGATTCCATAACCATCTTTTAAAGTGAATTATGACATGAATCATTGCTAAATTATTTTTCTATTTAGTAAAAGTTAAAAGAGTGTCCTTGCTTTTTTTAAATAGTCAAAAAAGATATTTCAATTTAATTTTTTATCAAAAAAAAATACTTCACCTCACGTAAAATAATACAGTTATTCTTCAGTATTATTTTTATTATTATCATGTCTATATCTTCTGCCTAAATCCTGAATCGATCGGGCGTATTATACTAGCTATGAAATCGTAACTGCTACACATGTTATAGTAGTTATAGCAGCTATAAAACTGTAGTCGTTACAACATTTCATAATAACTACAACTATAATAGTTGTAGCTAGTAGCTGTAGCAGCTACGATTTTGTAGTTGCCACAACATGTAAATAACCTTAATAAAAAAGATTAAAATTCTTCAGAGCCTCCAAAAAAGTTTTAAATGACGTTTTTTGTGCTTAAGACTGGGCTATTATAGGTTATACTTGATAACAAATATAGATATCTCAACGAGCTTTGATTTGATATATTGTGGATCCCGTCGTTCAACTTGAGTAAAAAATTATGATCTTTCAAAACTTATCTAACATTCACGTTGTAGCATTCACGTTGAAGCAGCTACGGTTTCGTAGCTGCTACAACTGTGTAGTAGTTACGAAATCTTAATATAATTGTGTGACAACTCAGTTGTAACAACGCTATGAAACATTAATTGCTACAACGTGTCCTTGGTTTAGGATTTAGGAGAGAAATATAAGTGAGATATAATAATAAAAATAATATAGTGAGGGATAATTGGATAATTATACATTGGGTGAAACATTTTTTTTATAAAAAAAGGTCAAAAGTAGTGCATCATGTTGATGATTCCAAAAATAAAAGGAACACTTTTTATTTTGGACCTTTTTATTTCATCGTGCAAAATCATTTTTAAATTATGACATTGATTTTGTAAAATCAATTGCCAATAATTTTGTAAAATCAATTGGGTGAAAGATGTCTCATTTTGATTTTGATTTTTTTTTAATTAAAAGGGTGTCTTACTCCGCCAATAACTTATGTACAATTACTCAATTGTCCTTTAGTATATTGTTCTTGTTATTATCTCTTATTTATATTTTCAATCTAAATCCTAAACTCAGGATGCATTGTAACAGTTATAAAATTATAATCGCTTCACATATTATAATAATTATAGTTTCGTAACTGTTATAATATGAATATTAGATAAACAGATCGAATTCATGTTTTAGTAGTTATGAAATCGTAATTGTAGTAGTTACATTTTGTAGCTGCTATAATAGTTATGTTTCGTTATTATGAAATCATAATTATTATAATGTGAATATTTTTGAGTAGATTAAATATGTATTGTAATTTTTGTTTGTTTAAGATTTAAGATAGAAAATATAGATGATAAATAATAATGAAAATATTATTTTTGAAGTTAATTGAATAATTATATATAGGTTGATGGTGAGATGAAATGTTTTTTTTTAATATAAAAAAAATAAAATGCGATACCCTTGGTGCTCTTTAGACTTTTGGCCGCAACCAATTTACCTAACCCAATAACATTTACGGTGCCTTGAGAAAGAGGTCAGATTGAATGTTCAAAGCAAAGAAAGTTGTGAACGCCCATGCATGCATAGTGCTTGATATGATGATATGGATGGATTATCACTGTCACACCTTCCCCTTCCATGCTACCCTAGGGAACCCGGCCACCTAATCTATCAATAAACAAACCCTAATCTATACACCTTGACCCTGCAAAAGATGCTCAGGAATAGACTATTTCAAACCAAACTCAGTACTGTTAACCTTTGGCCTCGTGTTTATGACAATGATCTCATCTTCCACGCCCCATGGCGATGGCCAAAGAGCCCAAGCAATGCACCTCCCTCGCAAGATCAGCATATTCCTCTTCAATCACCAATAGCATTGCCACACTGGTTTACTTTCTCTCCTTCTCGACATGCATAGTGATGGCCATGCCAATGAAGTGCCCACATTTTCATTTATTTATTTATTCCCACTTGTCTTATTATTCCTCCTTCCTCCGGTGTAGACTTCAGAATGCAAAGGACAAAACACTTCCTTCCTAATTATTAACATCTTCCTCCATGATTACATCTTCCAAACTTATTTCTTCCACCATCTCCATGAAGAAGTAATAGTTATAGTTGGTAACTAATCAAAAGAAGAAAGAGAGAGATAATTGATCTACAAGCTGGCTAATCCATGGTGGGCGGGTCAACTGAGCCTTCCGAGGCCGGGGGAACTTGTTGTGGCGTCGTCAGCGGCGTCCAGGCGTCCCAGGAAGGTCGACGACGACGATGACGATGCGGAAGACGACGAGGTGCTGCCTTCCAAGGAGTCTGATGAGATCGACGCAGATCTCAGAGAGGGCGCGGTGGAGGTCGGGCCCAGACGCCCCCGGGGCCGCCCCCCCGGCTCCAAGAACAAGCCCAAGCCGCCTATCTTCATCACTCGAGACAGCCCCAACGCGCTCCGCAGCCACGTGATGGAGATCGCCCCCGGCGCCGATGTGGCGGAGTGCATCGCCCAGTTCGCGCGCCGCCGCCAGTGCGGCATCAGCGTCCTCAGCGGCGCCGGCGCCGTCGCCAACGTCACCCTCCGCCAGCCCTCCGCCCCCGGAGCCGCCGTCGTCTCCCTGCACGGCCGCTTCGAGATCCTGTCGCTCGCCGGCACGTTCCTGCCCGGGCCGGCGCCGCTGGGCTCCACCGGGCTCATCGTGTACCTGGCCGGCGGGCAGGGGCAGGTCGTCGGGGGCAGCGTCGTGGGCGCTCTTGTCGCCGTATCTCCCGTCATGGTGGTCGCGGCCACGTTCTCCAACGCCACCTACGAGAGGCTGCCACTGGACGATGAGGACGACGGCGCCGCCAACAGCGGCAGCGCCGGCCCGTTGCCCACTGCAGGCGTCGGCGGCGTCGGGGGATTGCCCCCAGATCCATCTCTCTTGAGCATGTACACCTTGCCTCCGTATTTAAACGGCCACGACGCCCTAGCATGGCCTCATCCGCGGCCTCCATCATTCTAGCCCTAGCCGCCGGCCCTGTCTGTATAATTTCAAGGTAATAAAGAAACACAATCTAAATTAAGAAGTCCGGCGAACTTCAGCTTGTCTCTATATTTGTTTAGATTTGGTGAGAATCTGTGCAAGATCTCTAGGTTAAAATTTTATCTTATTAGGGCAAAACAATCGATGGCGTTGTAGTACATAAAATATTAGTAATCAGGCATTTAAAGTTGTGGTATGCTCAATTCAAGCACATTAATTTTCTGTTGATTAAACTAATAAATATGAAAAAAAAAAGTTGACAATATAATTATCATCACTGTATGGTTTGATGCCAGTTGGCTTAAACAATAAGCTACTCTCCTTGGTGAATGTTCCTATGCGTTTTGGTTGGTCATTTTCTATAGCCATAAGAACTTAACTAGGTAGAGGGCTAGGGTTGGATTATTATCTATTAGCTAGCTGCATGATTGCCTCTCTTTCATATTATAATATATACTTTATTATTCATTTTCATTATTCTACAAGGTTTGATAGTAAAATTATCCCTTCTTTTGTTGAAAGAATATATCATAACTTGTTATAATTTTAGCTTAGTATTTTAATTAGTGAACCATCTTTCCTACTTCTCTTTAATTTGGATAGGTTTTTAATGTTTCAATATTTAACAATATTTTTACAGTTTGAGATTATTCTATAGGCAGCTATCTTTCTTTCTATTGTTTGATGGACTAAGCATAGATTAATGATTTTGTTTCCCTCACTAATTGTAAAAGTTTAAGAAAGAGACAAACTACATCCGAATTGTTAAGGCAATTAAATAAGTGATTCTTATTATTAGTGTATATTTTAAGAAGATTGAATAAGAAATAGAAATTAGGAAAATTTTAATCATTTTTTTTGGTTTGTTTAAGGGGATTAAAAATTAAACAAGATACATTTCTAATACCAAATCATACAATATCAAAAAAAAAGTATGAATGAAATTAATAAAGTATGAATAATTAATTAAGGGGATGCATCTATATGCGATTACTTTTATGTATGTATGAATGATTTAATTAATAAATAAAGTATTAATAATTTTACTGTGATCATTTGTCATTTCTTTATTATTATAATCACTAGCACACCATCAAACTACAAGCTTTTCACTATGAGTTATCATTTTGGTTCACTGAGTTATTTTTATGGTTACCATTTCTTTCACCTTTTGATATGTAGAAAAAAAATATTTTTATTTGCAGCTGGCAATTTAATTAATATATATTAAAGTAATCTCTTCTATTGGCACTAACATTTTAGCTTCAATTATTTTATTTTAATTTAGAATTTTAATTATGGTTTGCGGGCATCACATCATTTCGTTGGATATAAAATTAATTTGGGCTAGCAAATTATAAGTTTGTATAGTAATTTGATCATTTTAGTCAATTAATGTACATAAACAAACAAGTAAAGATATAGTTTGCACTTTAGGTAGATATAGAATAAGGATTTTAGGAAAGCCATTCACATAATGTATAAGTGATTTTGTATTCTTCTTTTCAATACGTGTAACATTATATCTAATGTTTAGATATAATTTTTCTTGCAATAATATTTTTTAATTTCTTACAATAATAAATTTTACATATTATTCCGATCAAATATCGTGGATGGTCAAGACCCATCAATGAACAGGCTGATGTGCACGTTCACTAGGGGTTGTCGATGAAGAAGAGAAAAGAACCTGAGATGCACTCAAAAAGAGGGTTAGAATGATACCGGGATATATCCCGATAGGCTACTCCGACGCTCAAGTTAGGATTTGCTTGAGGTGAAGATACTGAAGGAGAGAAGGAGAACCTCGTGAAGTTGAAAAGAAATTGAAATTCTTGTCATTATCTTTGTGAGTGCTTATATGATTGTCAGAAGAGTATCTCAACATCAACTACATCATCATCATTGTAGTAGCTGGTGAGGGGAGCATATCCAACAATCGTTAATTGCCTTTTGATTCATCCAATGTCACGTGTTAGTAGGAGGACATCTAGGGGACTAGATATGACAACCTAGTAACCATCTCTTCATTCATCTGATGTCACGTGTCGTAGAATATTCACAGTTATTGTTTGCCTCTCGAGGATAAATGACCTTATCTGGTCCCCACAAAAAGAGTGTTTCTTCCAAGGATGGATAAAGAAATGATGTTGATGGGGAGTGATCTTGAGAGTAGATGTTATCGGCTAGCAAAATTGATATTGAGAGAAGATGTTGGTGATTGATAGCAAGGCTAAGATGGTGTCAGGATCTGGAACTGAGCCGGGGAAGATACTGAGACCTGGGACTGAGACAAGGAAGATACTGAGATTATGCTACAACCTGGGCTTGAGCCAGGGAAGATATTGAGACCTGAGGTTGAGCTAGGGAAGATACCGAGACTATGCTAAGACTTGGGGCTGGGCTAAGGAAGATACTGAGACATGAGTTTGAGCCAGGGAAAGTACTGAGATTATGCCGAGACCTAAGTCTAAGCCAGGGAAGATACTGAGACCCGAGGCTGAGCCAGAGAAGATATTGAAACCTGAGTTTGAGTCAGGGAAGGTACTGATACTATGCTGAGACCTGGGTCTGAGCCAGGGAAGATATTGAGACCTGAGACTGAGCTAGAGAAGATACTGATACCAGGGAAGATATCGAGACTATGCTGAGATCTGGGGCTGGGTCAAGGAAGATACTGAGACTATGTTGAGACCTAAGGCTTAGCTAGGGAAGATACTGCGACATGAGGTTGAGCCAAGGAAGATACTGA
The DNA here is from genome assembly GCA_038050645.1 of Hedychium gardnerianum. Classification (NCBI taxonomy): domain Eukaryota; kingdom Viridiplantae; phylum Streptophyta; class Magnoliopsida; order Zingiberales; family Zingiberaceae; genus Hedychium; species Hedychium gardnerianum. The sequence continues at coordinate 3,830 of JBBUKS010505914.1, read as the reverse complement.
AACCTGGGGCTAGGCTAGGGAAGATACTAAGACTATGCTGAGACATGAGGCTGAGCCAGGGAAGTTACTGAGACTAAGTCAGAAAAGATACTGAGACTATGCTCAGACCTGGGGCTTAGCCAGGGAAAACACTAAGAATGAAACAGAGTCAGTTATTGAGGAGGAGCCATGACGGGTGTCGGGATTAGGACCGAGACAAAGGCGATGATAGTTGACTTGCACTTGGTTAAATTTGTATCTCTGGGATGAGTGTATTAGGCTCATTGGACTTAGCTTGAGTTCCTTCTATTATGAGTTTGACCCCTTATAAGTAGCAATGTTCTCATCTTGACTTTGACTGATAACTCATCAATCACGATTCTTGACTACACGGGACATGTAAAAGCGGTAAGAATCCGCCACATCACATATAATGTTTAGATAGCAAATACACTATGTGATCATTTGAATCAAATGATAAGTAGAAATAAATAAATAAATATTAAAAAGCTAACAAATCATGTAGCGAGTTTGGAGACCTCGCTCTTATACCCATGGCTAATAACGCGTCTAGTGCTTCACTCCCAATTTACTATTTCACTCCTTCACATGAGATAATCAAGTGAGCTTATATAATGGTTATGATACAATGCACAATGACGAGCTATGGAACACTTAGTGAGACACCTTCAACTTTGATTAATTTTTCAAGCCAAGCAAACACTTGACCTAGAGTATATAGATCAACCAAACCCTTAGGCTAGATAATCTTGAATGAACTTTCATCATTGCTAGAGACTTTCAAGTGAAGGATATAATTGGATCCCCTCAACAATCTCTCTCAAAATGATAGAAAATTAATACAAAAGAAGAAACAACCCTAACTCACCTTATAGATGTAGATATTACACTACAAAAAAAAAAAACTTGTTAGCGACGCAAATTTCCATTGCTAATAGGGCATAGTGACCGATTAGCGACCGATATATGCCATCGATATAAAATGGATCTCTGATGTCATTTAGTGACGGAACTAATATTTTGTTGCTAGTTAGCGACGAAAATTAAGTTTCTGTCGCTAATCACTTTACGACAGACACTTAAATTTTATCGTTAGTATTTTAGCGACGAAATTTATATCATTCGCTAATTAGCGACGATAATATTCCGTCGCTAAAATCTTAACCCCTAAACCCAGAATAATCAGATTTAGCGATGAAATTTAAAATGTTGTCTCTAATTAGCGACGAAATTTAAGTTTCGTCGCTAAAACCCTAACCCCCTAAACCCGGAATGACCCTGGATTTAGTGATGGAATATTAAATCTGCGTCGCTAAAAGCCTAACCCCTAAATTCGAAAAAATCCTGGATTTAGCGATGAAATTTAAGGTTCCGTCGCTAATTAGCGACGGAATTTAAAATTCTATCGCTAAATTTCGTAAAAATTTCTACATCACCTCTCCTGTTTTTACCATTTTCCTTGTTTACATATAAACTCTCAGTCGAGACCATCACAAACGATGGTTTTCATAACACACAAACAACATAACACAATCGATACAAATACATTACACTAATCCTTTACATAACAAACTGATTCACATATTTATATTACACACACAAACATGAATATCAAATTCAATTCCAATTCAAACAATACAAACGATATATATATATATCAAATCCAATTCAACAAATATGAATATCCAAGACATCTCACTAATAAACATCTGAATTCAAATACATTATCAACGATAATAAAAAAAAACCTCCTAGCGAACACATCTAATCCCACTCCAAAACTGGCTAGTAGTATCCAATCCTACAGAAAGCATAATATGATATATTATTAATAAAATTAGGAAAAAACTAGTCATTCATTATCAAAATTATGCGAAACAAATTGAATTTAAACTAAACAAGATGAACACTATAATAAAAAAATGTTAGCTAAACAATAGTTTTACAAGTTTTAAAAAAAGATACTTAAATGTTAGTTTGGGTATATGCTTATGGTGATATATAAAATATATCATTATCTACAATACTCCTGAAAAGATGTAATACAATTAGAGATGCATTTAATATGAAAATTATTAGATCTATTTTTCATGTTTAATGAGTGATAAACAAAAAAAGAAAAGTTAAAGGTTAACACACCTCTCATTCAGCTACTGATCAGTATCATGAGGGTCCTGAGTCTCCTGAGAGTCAAAATCATGTGGTGTTTGATTCATTCGAGCCATGCATTCTTGCATTTCACATCCAATTTGCTCATATCTCATTTGGGCTTGTCGAGGCTCTTCAAATTATTACTCTAATGTTGAGAGTCGATTCTTCAAACCAAAGTTTTCTTTTCTTAAGGCTTGTACTTCAGTAGATGATTCACTGGGATGACCCCTGACCCTTGGAGCTATCATACAGTCATATACGACTCTCTCTTGGGACCCAAGACCATAGAGGGAGGAGGTCTTTTTGTTTCCACCAATCACATCATAATAAATCTCATTTATCTGATCGATGGATAGAGTCTGCGCCTTATCTCCCTCTATAGCAGGCTGAGATGTTTGTGCAACTCTAGAAGTCATTTCATCCTTTTTTTAAAAAAAATATTTATATCAAATATAAAATTAGAAAAGTTATTTATTGTTAATGGTTAAAGGTATTCAAATTTATATTCTTACGTCTACTGCCTTCGATCAAGGATCGACAAATGTGTCATTTTTTTACTTGTTTGTCTTGGTAAATACCTCCCAACAAGTAGGAGGTCGTTGTAGTTCATCTGCCTGAATATTAAATAATGCAATTAAATCAAAAAAAAATATTGATAATTAAAGAATTTTTATTTTACTAAGGGGTCCAGATGCAAGATTAGTTATCCTTTTATCTTGCACATTTAATATTCTATGATCCTTCACCTATAAAAGTAGTTATTATTGGTGCAATTATCTCCGGGTCAAGGGTTGACCAATTTAACCAAGCTCGGGATGACTCGAGCTTGGTTTAGATATTTGATCAATATGTTTGTGTGAAGTCAAGTAGGTCAAAGTTTGATCGGATACTTGAAAATGGTGTAAGTCGTAGTGGGACTAGGAAAAGGGAAGTCCTGGTTGGGAACTAGACAAACCTAGTTGGGAACTAGGTTAAGTCCAAGATAGTTTAGCTAGGAGTTAAACACTTGGCATGACTGAAGTCTTAGTGGGACTAAACAAAAGAAAGTCCTGGTTGGAAACTAGGTTAAGTCCAAGGCGGGTTAGCTGGGAGCTAAACACTTGACACGAGGTGAAGTCCTAGTGGGACTAGGCATACCTAGTTGAAAACTAGGTTAAGTCCAAGGTGTGTTAGCTGGGAGCTAAACACTTAGCACAAGAGAAGTCCTAGTGAGACTAAGCAAACCTAGTTGGGAATTAGGTTAAATCTAAGGTGGATCAGTTGGGAGATGAACACTTGGCACGTGAGAGAAGTCCTAGTGGGATTAGGCAAACCTAATTAGAAACTAGGTCAAGTCCAAGTTGGATCAGCTGGGAGCTGAACACTTGTCACAAGAGAGAAGTCCTAGTGGGACTAGGCAAACCTAGTTGGAAACTAAGTTAAGTCCAAGGTGGGTCAGTCGGGAGTTGAACACTTGGTACATGAAAGAAGTCCTAGTGGGACTAGGTAAACCTAGTTGGGAACTAGGTCAAGTCTAAGATGGGTCAGCTAGGAGCTGAACACTTGGTATGTGAAATAAATCCTAGTGGGACTAGGCAAACCTAGTTGGGAACTACGTCAAGTCCAAGTTGGGTCAGTTGGGAGCTTAACACTTGGAACGAGACGGAAAGGATAAGTGGGTCAAAGGTTGACTGAACACT
>JBBUKS010505893.1:0-13889 GCA_038050645.1 Hedychium gardnerianum | reverse complement strand
TGAGATTACTAACAGCACCTTATAGAAGTAATGTGAGAAAGCACCTTGGCAGGAGGTTGATATTTAGCTACAAAATTAGAGGAACCTTTCTGAGGGGTATTGTTCTATAATTGGGGCTTATTTTGCACTCCAAAATCATAAGCATTTGGCCTTTTTGTTGAGTAGTGTTTGAAAAATGTATGGTACTCTAGTTGCCAAAAACAATGACCATGTTGAGCACTTTTATCTTTAGTAAACATAACCTCATTTCTAGAACATTGTTAGTATCAAAGTAAAACTCACCAAATGAGACATGATGGAGGATCCATAACTGGCATCAAAGCTACCAACCTGTAACATGCATCAATCGATGTAAAAGAAAGTATGAAAAATTCAATATTTTAAACATTATGGTACTAGAAATGAGGTTGAAACAATTAATATAAGAAACATTCTTCTGCACAAGAAATGATAAAATGATATGAAGAAGTCTTCAAAAGTAAAAGAAGAAAACTATTATCTTTGGCTCAGTCTGACCAAAAATTGCATTATCAGCCGCAATAGTTAAGTCACAAATCATGTGTAATATGTGACCATCACCAACTGCATAACCTGCTACCCGATTTCAAATCATAGCACACAACTACATCTAGAGGTGGAAGAATCAAGATTAGGAAGAGTGGCATACAAGTAGTGTATCATTGCTAATATTGGTTTAGAAAGTCGACGTATTTGTACTTGAAAAAAGTTGTGAGTGAGCTAGCACTTCTCTTAACAAAGGATACTGAATAGCCAATGTTTTTCTGCAAATCTTTCATGCAACACTGCAATCTAAACAAGTCTCGATGAGAATTATCAAATTCAGAAAGTAGGAACATGTATCAAACTAAGAAACTCATTAGCATCAATCTTGGATGACGGAGTTGTAGCTGTTGCTCTCATGAATCTGAAATATTTCGGCGAAGAACACCATAAGAGTTTCTACTTTGTGAAGATCTCCTATCTCGCACCATCCACTAACCAATGCAGCACATATGGTTGAGTCTGGTTGAATGCTTCCTCAATCATTTCCTCCATCAAGCACTCAGCCTCCAAGGTTTTGCCTGATCTGCATAGGTATTCGATAAGAGTTCGATATGTAACAATATAAGGGTTAATACCTTTTTCAACCATCTCATCCTTTAAACCGAATTGCTTCTGCTTGCATATGAATTGAGGAGGTCGATGGTGGGCGCGAGGTCATCAACGGGAGACACGAGGCGGAGGAAGGTGACCTTGGACTTGAGGTTGTCGATCTCGTGCTTGATCTCCACTTTCGTCTCGCTGGCCTCCTCGTAGCACTCTTTGCAAGTGTCAGCGTCCCTCTCCTCGTACTCTTTGGCAACCGGCCGGCGGCGATGAAGAAGATGGGTGGCGACCGTCAACTGTTGGTGATTGTCGATGGAGGAAGAAGGACTGAAGGAGAGTGGCGGCGTCGAGTGGAGAAGATGAAGAAAATGCAATGTTGTTTTAGGAAAGAATTAGGGATGTAATACCTCCATATGATCTGAGTCATCCATTGAATATGAGTGGATGTGAGGTTCAGATTTGATGATGGGATGATGGATGACTTGATCTCCTTCTTGATGATACAAAACTCTAAAAAAAAAAAACTCATAGACAATGCTTTTCAAAAAGCGTTGTCTTTGACAAAAAAAAAATACTAATAAACAATGTTTATTTGAAAAGACGTTGTTTTTTATAAGCAAAAAATATATAGACGATAATTTTCACTAAAAATATTATAAAAAAAAAGACAACACTTTTTATAAAAAAACGTTGTCTTTTAAGTGTTGTGTATTAACTTTTTTTCTTGTAGTGAGTATGGAAAAAATATGCACATCCTAGTCACTCATTTACTCTATAGTTACTAGCACATCATAGGTTACTTTCTAGGGATCGGTTAGAGTACCTTGAGGATGAGACGAGAGTCTGTACCTTTTGTCGGGTGGAGCCTGAGACCCAGGAGCATGTCTTCTTTCGATGTCCACCAGTGCACCAGTTATGGGGTCGTATACGAGATTGGCTACATATAATCCCAGATATGAGCACTTATCGAAGGATGTTACGAGTCTTTACTAGGCAGTATCGAGGCACGAGTCGATTGACACAAGCATGATACTTAGTCATGGCTGTTACAGTTTATCATGTTTGGCAGGCTCGTAACCATAGTATGTTTGAGGGTGGGAGGTTTGATGGGGAATTGATATATCGGAAGATTCAGACGCATGTGTACAGGGCCCTGGATGTGCACTCAGATGTTGCACTGGTCTAGTAGGATGGTACAAGATTGGAGGTACAGTTGTACGGGATATACATTTTGGTCGTGAGGGGTATACTTTGGGATACTGATACTTGATGATACAGGATTGGGGGTACAATTGTACTGGGTATACATTTTGTTGAGAGGAGTATACTTTGGGGATACTGATATTTGAGGGTATATGTTGATTGTATTTTGGCTTGGAAAAAAAAAATCAAAAAAAAAATCTCTCTCTCTCTCACTAGCCAAGGATGGCTTCTTCTAGTGGCTTGCTTAGCCTCATCATTCTGTATGGGATACGTTCTTCTCATTGCATTCTAGAGCTTCTTCGGATTTTGGAGCACTCTGTTGGAGCATCATCTGGAGCAATTTTCATCTTCTTTGAGCATTTCAGCTGGGTGGATGGAGATGGAAGAGGTTGGTCAGCTATGAGGGAGTCCATTTCTAGTGAATTTTGTTGTGAGATGAGATATACAGTTGCGAGATGAGTGACATGAGCGCATATACGATGATAAAAGGAGAAAGGCTCGCCTCCAGCGCCCCCGTCAGTCCGTTCCAAGACCAACATGGAAGAGGTAAATCATGAGGACTAATCTAGCTAGCTTGAACAGTGACTAGTACATAAGGGGACATAAGCACATATACACTATTTAGGATGGTGGGCTTCATTTTGTACGGGGAGAGGAGTTACTCTGTCTTCGTAGGTGAGGATTCCTCTCAATCCTGGTGAAGTTGCATGGAGTATGAGAGCAAGGGATCCAAGCGATCCAATTCTCCATTTCTTGGCGAGAGAGCAAGGGATCCAATTCTCCATTTCTTTTGCCAGTTTATTAGAGTACCAAACGGCGCAAATGGAGAAGGAGAGCAGCCATGGGGGTTACCTTCGAGATCCCGAATGAGTACGGCTTCGTCCTTCTGGTCCTCGTCTCCTACATCGTCCTCAACGCCTGGATGGCGATCCAAGTCGGCAAGGCGCGCAGGAGGTAATCAATCTCCGATTCTACTCTTCTTCTTCCTTGATCGTCGACGATGAATCATCATTCTTTATGTTTTCCTTTTGGATCGCAGGTACAATGTGCCCTATCCCGCCCTGTACGCGATCGAGTCGGAGAACAAGGACGCCAAGCTGTTCAACTGCGTCCAGGTCTCGATCTCCTCCCAGGATCAATAATTTCGCTACCATTTGCTCCAATCGTTTGATTTGGTGACAGAGGGGGCACCAGAACTCGCTGGAGATGATCGCGGTGTTCTTCGCCACGCTGCTTGTGGCCGGGCTGCAGTTCCCGGTCGCCGCCGCGGGGATCGGCGCCCTCTACACTGTCGCGCGATGGTTCTACTTCAAGGGTTGCTCCACCGGCGTGCCGGAGAACCGCCACAAGATCGGGTATTTATTCTCTGCTTTCGATTGATGTGCCTTCTCGATAAAAAAAAAAAATCGATTTCTGTTTCCCTTCTGAAGATGGATTAGCTTCTTGCCGATCTGGGGGCTTATAATCTTCACGGCGGCGATCTGGGGGCTTATAATCCTCACGGCGGCGATCGGGATAAGCTTGATCGTGAGGGATCTGCTGTGATGCTGCTTGGGTTTCTCGGTGGTGCGATGAGCTTGTGGTGTTCGTTTTGTTCCTTCATCTGCAATCGATGATTTCAAGTTTGATGCTGTTCGTTTCCATTCTCTTCGTTGGAGTCCTTTCTTTACAATACAAGAAATAATTTGTGCTCAACGGGTCAACGAGTCAACCGACAGGGGGCGGTTTCGATTCCAGCCCAATAAAATCGCCGGTACGATTTATACGTATATATATATTTTTTATTTTTTAAAAAAAATGATGTCGCCCCAGACGAACCCTGAGCTTAGTATCCTAATTAATTAGGTTATAACATTAATATTTTTATGTATTAGTTAATTATCTAATAATTAATTAATAATTTTTTTTTCAAAATAGTTAAAAGACAAGTAAGAGAGTAAAAAAATAATTTTTTTTTAAATCTATAATAGTTTATTTATATTAATATGATTTAAAAATTAAAAAAGAAATAAAAATAATTTTGATAGGTAGATCGATCATTCTAATAGTTGAAAGAGAGGAGAGTTTTTTATTTTTTTCAAATGATTCTTATGGATAGCGATTAAGGATGTTCTTATCAAAGCATAGGAAATATGTATGCAATATAAATAAGTGTAGTATTATAAATATCGATATATGATGGCGGGGTGGTCAATAACCTCTTACAGCTTGGTTGCCTAGGCAGTTAATTTTTTTTATACTATTTTTATATATTATATTATAAATAGTTATCATTCTTTATGATGTTGATACATAAATAAGTTCATACAATATAACACAATTTATATAAGGTACCAATAAATATATATAAATATAACTAACAAGATAATTAATAAAAATTCATCATCATATTAATACTAAAAAAGTAATATAATTACTTTTATTAAAAGTCTAAGTTTAAAATTCAAAGTTTTAATCCAACATGACAATAAGCCAATAAGGATTATATAACTAAACTTCTAAATCATCTACACATGCACCATTAACTACATCCATAATTCTCTCATCATTGAACTTAAAATCAACATCTTCTTCATTCTCCATCAGAGATCAACATCTTCTTCATTCTCCTCCTCCAATGTATCTAAATCCTCATCAAGTTCTCTAATGGGGATGTTCTTTGCATTCCTCCTTGATTGTAACACTTCATCCGCTCCCGAGGCCTCCGTCACCATTCTCTAAGTCCGGAACTCGGCTCGACCTCATCTTCATCACCATCATCATTAAGTCAACCTTGAGTTTCACTAGCTTGAGAGGATAGAAGCAAATCTTCACTCATTTCTCTTTTACTTTTCTTCTTCATAAAATTGGTGTTGAATTTGACATATATAAGATCATTCAATCTTGATGTCTCGAGCCTATTCCTCTTCTTAGTATGTATCTAAACAATTATAAAATTATTAAAAACTAATAAAAAAAATAGATAACATAATTTATGAATTATTACTTACCCCTTTAAATTGACTCTAATTTTTTTCACACCCCGATGAATTACTTGTCAAAGAGAAATATGATTGCAATTTTTTTGTAAATTTGGAGTGTCTCCACTATAATTGGACCACCATCTAACTTTAAAAAGTAAAAAGACAAAAAACTAATAAACGCAAAAATAAATTGAAAAAAAAGATATATATGTTAGTGAATAGAAATAAAGGAAAGAGATATACCCAGATCAAAGTTATGGTACACATCCACCTTCTCAAATGCCGTGATCGTCATTTTTCTTCTAAAGTTTCCAAATTTACTCTTATATTTCAACAATTCATCATTAGAAATGGTGGATTACATGTTCTTGTCAATGGAAAAAATTCTCTTGATATAATTCAAGAACTCACTCATAACATTGATGTCATTTTGTATGCTTGGATCTTTGAAGTAAAAAAAACGGATTCAACAAGTAAGCGACATAATGCAAAGGACTATCAAATCTACCCTTAGATTTCTCATCAATAATCTTCAAAATAGGGGTGACATTTTCTTCTTTTTTGAAAACCTTTCTAATGTTAGAACACGTATGAGCTAGAGGAGGGGGTAAATAGCTCATTTCGCTTTATCAATTTTTTCTTGTAGCAGAAACTCGAAGTCAAGATGCTAACACCTTCAATTTTACTTAGTATCCACCTCCTTGAGATGACTAATCCAAGGATTCACTTGGAGCTCTCACATCCATTAAGAATTCTCTCCTTCTCGAAAACTTTTCGAAGGCGGAGAAGCCTCTTACAAGCTCAATTACACAAGAAACAACAAGAATAGCAAACACAAATGAAAATGAAAGCGAAAAAATCTTTACAATGAAATCTTGTCTTGCTTGTTTTTTTATTGCTTGGAAACGTTTCTTGTGGACTCGGAAATGCAACAACACTTCTCTTTAGAATATCTAAGAATCAACCCCTTCTTCTCCAAGCTCAAGCCGCTTTATAGCACTATTGCTCTGGCCAATTTCCACCAGCCAATTGATTGCCCTTATCCCCAATCAATTGTCATGTCAGATTCGATCGTTTAAACCTGTATAATGGCTCTTTTCTGGCCTGACCAATCGATTGATGAGTCATACCAATACAACTTCTAATCGATTGAGCTAATCGATTCAGAAGCCTTCTGTTCACTCGAGAAAATAACTCAATCGATTCTGAACCCTTCTGTTCACTCGAGAAAACTGCTCAATCAATTGAGCCAATGGATTGGCTTAGCCCCCAATCGATTGTTTAGCCCTCAATCGATCGCTTATTCTAAGGCTTCTATTCACTCACTATCTTTGGCCAATCGATTGGCTTAAGATGAATCGATTCCCCAAGCTTCTGTTCATGAGAACTCTCAATCTATTGGTAGGCGACGCCAATTGATTGGCTTAGGCCACCAATCAATTACTCAACTCTAAAACCTGAATTCTGGGTTGGGTTTACCGATTGATTGGCGTGATTGATAACCCTAAATTCAGCCTTTTCAAGCCTGAATTTGAGTCTTTCTTGGTATCTGGTTGACCTCAACCTACAAGACTTTCTCTGCCCAACATCTAGTGATCCATGACTTATTGAGACTTTTTGTTGCCCAATATCTGGTCAACTTTAACCTATTGGGACTTCCTCGTTGCCTAACATCTGGTCACCCTTGACCTATCAGGACTTCATCTCTTATGTCCAGTGTTTTGTCCTCCTTGACTCACTTGGACTTCCCTTTATCTAACCTCTGGTTAGGACTTTTTCTTGACTAACCTCTAGTTAGGACTTTTCCTTGTCTAATCTCTGGTTAGGATTAGTCACTCAGTAGACTTCTCACCTACCTAATCTCAAGTTAAGACTTCTCACCTTCCTAATCTTCAGTTAGGACTTTTGATCACCAAATGTCTGATCCTTCCTGACCCACTTGGACTTTCCTTTGTCAACTTCCCGTTGAACTTCTGACATCGTCAAGTAATTGGTCAACTTTGGCCTACTTGACTTTTTACTAACATATTGATCAAATATCAAAACTCAAACTCGAGCTGACTCGAGCTGGTTAACTTGGTCAACCTTAACCCGAGGAAGATTGCACCAACAACCTCTCATTTTTTGATGTTTGAAAATATGTTTAAATTAGGCTAACTCATTAGCCCAACTTCCTTCTCATGCGAAAATATGAATAAGGGTTTCCTAATTTAAACCTTACATTCTCTTTTCTCAAGATTCTATCATTGCACCAACAATGATTTTGGAGCTCCTAAACCTTTAGGGAATCCAAAAGTTTAAGTCTTGAAGGAAAAAAATTTAATATTGAATCTAAACCTCCTCCTTAACTCCACATTTTTCTCCTTTAACTATCCCCTTCTCAATCTCATCAAGAAGATTACTCTTAAATACTTATCCAAGTATTTTTGAGGGTTAGGGGTAGTTAAATTACTTTAACGTGGCTTAACCAACTTAACCAAACTCAATTTGGCCAAAATTAGTATTTTTCCAATCGATTGATAACTAACATCAATCATTGGAGTGGCTGAATCGATCGGAGTAATCAATTCAACCTCATTTTGTGTTGAACAAAATAAGGTCAATTGATCAGTTTCATCTATCAATTGATTACGGCATGTATCAATCGATTAGTAACAGTGACCAATCGATTGATATTTCTGATTTTTCAGAACTGATTTCAAACCCAATTTCATAAACTCATAAAAAAATATATGAATTTCTAAAAATCATAAAATTTTACATAGACATTACTTATGTCATATATTATCATGAAAAAATAGTTTTCTATAAAAAATACATCTTATTTTTAAAGAATGATACAAAATTAGAAATCATTGAAAACTTTAATGTTTCACTCTAACTTTGTATGTAACCAATCAATGGTGATTTCTATCGACAAATAGACTTCACCAAGGTTTTCAAAAATAATTTTGAAATGGTTTTTAAGACTAATTTCTAACCATGATCTATGGGCTAAATGCACATGACTTATATATTAGTTTTCCCCATGATTGAATTTCTCAAAATCAATGTATTTTGATGAAACTAAAACTCAAATAGATGCACTAAATCAACATCTTGAGTTTTGTTCATCCTCCTAATATCTTACTTATATCTAATGTGTCTCAATACACATACAAGTCAACTCTAAAGTTCTTGTGAGATGTATAAATTGATTTTTCCTAAACTAAATGATCATACATCTCTAACTAGGCTTTTGACCTTGATCATCCTACCTAGAATGTCAATCAATGTCATTATCCTTAATTACAAGGAATTAAAAATTTATACATGTAAATGAGTATAACATACATCAAATATATATTTTCAAAAGAAAGACATCATATCTCGACTTAAATAATGTATGTATGACATGTGTCATTTCTCATGGCAAGATGTTTAAATGTTATAATGACATGGCATGTAATAGGGCACACATAAGCATGACAATTATGGTACAAAGATAATACCTAAATTTTCTATTTAAGTTTTAATTTGTCATTATGCCTAAACCTCAATTTGATATAGGCGACCCTAACTTCCTAGAATGTGCCAAAATCCCAACTTGACACGCTCTTAACTTCTATCATATTTCTGTCAATTTGATTTATATCAATACCTCAAATTTTATTGGCACACTTCAAACTCTTCAAGAGTAAAAGTCAACTTCTTATTTTTAAAAGTGTCACAACACCTTGAAAATGCCCTAAAATATCAACTTCACCATGGTTGGGTTAACTAACCTTTCCAATTAGGGTTGACATACCCTATACTTATCTAGGGTGTAGAGAACACACTCTTAGAAATCCAAAATTTATTAGTGCTCCTTAGGTATAATAGGTACTCACTAAGGATAACTTCCGTAGATACCTTCTTAATGACTTTCCTAGGCGTCTTAGAAACCTTAGTTATGCTAGTCTCCTCAAGGTCAACTCTAGGGATAACATCTCTTATAACCTTGTTAACTTAACTCATAGTTCTAGGATTAGTTCCATAGCTATATGCAACTCTATGGTATGAAGGCATATTCTCCTTGACTTTAGGTTTTTATCTCAAACCTTTCTTGTCCTTGAATGATTCTTGCATATCTAAGCCTAGGTTTTGGTTCTTGGACCCTTTTATATTATTTGTCATTTTCTTAAGGGTTTTCTCCAATTTATCAAGTCTTGACCTCAAGACTTGATTTTTGATTTCTAAGTCATTAATCCTTGACTTTTCATGATCTCCTTAGATTTTCTTCTTCCTAGGCATGTGCCTAGTCTTCTTAGAATTTTTGCATAAATTGTTCCTATCCTTGGATTGGGTAGGTTTACCTTTAAACATCCTAAATTTTTCACTATGTTCATGAAAGTTTCTATTTTCATGATAATTTACACCAAGATGATAAAATTTATTTCTAACATGTTTGTCATGATATAAGGCAATTGCATTATGAATTGATACTTTAGGTTTAGCATGCATTTTATCATGACGTGAAAAAATATCATTAACTAATAATACCTTAGTTTTGCTTTTAGAAGCTCCCTCTTGATTTGAGCTTTCTCCCTTGTTGAGCCTCCTTTTTGGACATTGATTTTGGTAATGTCCCTTTTGAAAGCACAAGAAACACACAATATGTTATTTGCCCTTTCTTATCAAGGTTCCGGTCTCCTTTGGCTTCTCCTTCGCCTTGGATGTCAATTGATCCTTCTTCTTCTTCATTTTAGGATACTTGCTCTTATAGTGTCCTTTTTCTCTACACTCAAAACATATAATATGATTTTTATCTTTATGAATTGAGTTTGTTATATATTCATGATTTGTGCTCCCTTAACTTATAGAGGTGGAACAAACTTCCTCATTAACTTCGGATGTTAAGGTTTCTTCTTGTTCCAATGTCAATGGCCTATGCTCCCCCTCAAACCTTGAGGTGGATGCCTCTTCAATATCCTTCTCGGATGTTGAGCACCTCTAAATCCTCCAATTATTGATCCAATAAGTCTCCCTCTTTGGATTTATTTTCACTTGGCGTTGAGGTTGGATACACATGAAACTTGACCAATTTGCTCCATAATTCTTTGGCATCTTCATATATGTCTATCTTACACACAATCTCGTTAGGCAAAATATTAACCAATAATTTCGTTATCTTTTCATTTGCCCCGGATTTTCGGATTTGTTTCTCATTCCATTTGCTCTTTCGGAGAGGTTTTCCCTTTGAATCTCTTAGAGCTTCAAATCCTTCCATTAGAGCAAATCATTGCTCTATGTTTATCATCAAGAAATTCTCCATTCTTGATTTTCAAAGATCGAAGCCTCTGAATTTGAAAGGCCGTGGTGCTCGGATATCATATCCGAATCCATTCTGGAATTTCATTTTGTAGTTGAGCTCCTTCAATGATTTGTCCCTTGACTTTTTGAAATTTAGTGCTCAAACTCTCTTCTTCTTCCTCTATCTCGAGCTTCTTCCGGCGGTTAGTCCGATGAAAAGTGTCTCGCTCTGATACTACTTGTTAGGACACGTATGAGCTAAAAGGGGGGTGAATATCTCACTTCACTTCTTCGATTTTGACGTGCAGAAGAAACTTGAAGTCAGGATGCTAACACCTTCGATTTTACTTGGTATCCACCTCCTTGAGGTGACTAATCTAGGGGTCCACTTAGAGTTCTCACATCCACTAAGAACTCTCTCCTTCTCGAAAACTTTCTGGAGGCAGAGAAGCCTCTTATAAGCTCGAGTACATAAGAAACAACAAGAAGAACAAACACAAATGGAAATGAAAGCGAAAACACCTTTACAATAAAATCTTGCTTTGCTTACTTTCTTATTGCTTGGAAACGCTTCTTGTTGACTTGGAAATACAACAACACTTCTCCTTAGAATCTCCAAGAATCGACCCCTTCTTCTCCAAGCTCAAACCGCTTTATAGCACTTTTGGTCGGGCTGATTTCCGCCAGCCAATCGATTGGCCCTACCCTCAATCGATTATCACGTCAGATCCGACCGTTCAAACCTATATAACGGCTCTTTTTTCGCCTAACCAATCGATTGGTGAGTCATATCAATCAATTGAACCAATCGATTCAGAAGTCTTTTGTTCACTCGAGAAAATAGTCCAATCAATTCTGAACCCTTCTATTCACTCAAGAAAACTGCCCAATCGATTGAGGCTTAGCCACCAATTGATTGCTTCAATCAATTCCAAGGCTTCTATTCACTAGCGATCTTTGGTCAATCAATTACTCCAATCGATTGGCTTAAGCTGAATCGATTGCCCCAATCAATTCACCAAGCTTCTATTCACGAGAAAACCTCTATCAATTGATTAGTAGGCAACGTTAATCGATTAGCTTAGACCACCAATCGATTGCCCAATCCTAAAACCCAAATTTCGTACCGATTGATTGGCACAATTGATAATCCTAAATTCAACCTTTTCAAGCCTGAATTCGGGTCTTGCCTGATATCTGGTTGACTTCAACCTACTAGGACTTTCTCTGTCCAACATCTAGTGATATGTGACCTATTGTGACTTTTCGTTGCCTAATATCTGGTCAACCTTGATCTATTGGAACTTCCTCATTGCCTACCATCTGGTCACTCTTGACCTGTCAAAACTTCATCTATCATGCCAAGTGTTTGATCCTCCTTGACTCACATGGTCTTCCCTTTGCTTAACCTCCAGTTAAGACTAGTTACTCAGTAGACTTCTCATATGTCTAACCTCCAGTTAGGACTTCTGATCACCAAGTGTCTGGTCCTTCCTGACTCACTTGGACTTTTCTTTGTCAACTTTCCATTGGACTTCTGACATCGTCAAGTATCTGGTCAATCTTGACCTACTTGACTTTTTACTAACATATTGATCAAACATCAAAACTCAAACTCGAACCGACTCGAGCTAGTCAACTTGGTCAACCTTGACCCGAGGAAGATTGCACCAACATCTAATTTCTTCCTTGGCTTGTTTAAGTGCACCCAATAAAAAGGTCATTGAGGGCTTTTTGTCACTATCAACAAGGCGTAAAACTTTCACAAAAGGGGTAAAAACATTCAAAGCTAAAGAAACACCATTCCAAAAAGAGATACTTGTTACCGTCGCCTCCGCCGCTTTCCCCTTCGCACTACTCCATAATTTTGTGATGCTTCACTCCTCGGATGTAAACATAAGTCTCAATTGATCTTTCTTTCCTTTGAGACTTTCCAAAGTCAAAAATAAAGTAACAAATCTAGTCACCCCAGGCCTCACAATATTCCTCTTCTTGGTATATTTTCTCATAATAACCAAAGTTCTATGATGTGTATAGATGAATATTGAGGTCTTTGCTTTCTCAAGCATTCCGTTAAACTTAGGTACTTTTCCAATTGCTTCAAGAATGAGGTTGATTGTATGAGTCACATAAGAGGTCCAAAAAAATTAAGGTTGTGTAACTTCAACAACTCCGTCGTAGCCATATTGTTTGTTGCATTGTTCGTCACTACTTGAACAATATATTGAGGGTCAATTTCATTGATATATTTTTCCACAAACTCAAAGATGTAAGCCCCGATGTGTGCCTCCATGGATTCTTCAATAGAACCAAAGAATAAAGTGTCTAGTTTATAATTAACACATAATCTTATAATGCTTTCCTCTTGTGATTCGTCTATGCATCGGTCATAGTTGAACATTCATTTTTCATCCACTCTTTTTCATGCTTTTTTATAGATAATTTGGTCCTCTCAACTTCTTGTTTCAAAAGTGACTCTCTTAGAAGTTATTGACTTAGAGGTTTGTAGCCTGAGCCGAATTGACCAACCGCCTCTACAAATTATCTAAAACTTTGATTGTCAATTGCATAAAAAGAAATACCTGTCTCATAAATCCATCTTGCAGGGTACTCATGCACTTTGTAAACTTTAACTTCAATGCATCATTTATGTTTTGTTGTCTTGATTTTGTTGGATCGATTGCGGAGGTCCACTTATCAATAAGCTTGAGGTGCTTTGGCTTCTTTTTAGAAGAATCTCCCTCCACTTGCCAATCTTCATCATCTACATCAATGCCTATATTTACTTCCACCCTCTCTTCTTTTAGTTCTGCCACCCTTTCTCACTTCTTATTCTTTCTATTTTTCAAGATAAGCTCTTACTCATTTTTTGTCTTCATCGGATGCTTTAGGACATGCTTCAACTTGTCCTATAATACCCGCAATATGATGTTTCATCCGATAAACTCCTCCCTTAATAAGCCTCTTACATAATTTGCATATGATCCAATCTCTTTTTTCTTTGCAATACAACATCCCATAATCCTAAACAATATCACTAGACTTTCACTTCAATTCCACCTCTAGTTGATTCTCATTCTCCATCGTTAAGCTTCAATAATTAAATAAAGGATAAAAAATTCAAAAAAAAATACTATAAAATATATTAACTAAAAATATAAAAGTTAATCTATTTTTTTTTTAATTTTTTAAATATATATATAATTTTGATATCCTACGCACCCTTATATGAGAGACCATGGGCGACAGCCTACGTGAGCACCTGACTTGGCCAAAATCAGAATTTTTTAATTAGTCTTTTCCTTCTCTTTTCCTTCGCGCGGGCTTTTTTTTTTCTTTCTCTCC
>JBBUKS010505883.1:0-13889 GCA_038050645.1 Hedychium gardnerianum | reverse complement strand
TATTTGTTAGTGTTATATGTTGTATCAAATACAACTACATCACCAAATACACTATATGCCCTCCTTGATACATGATCTGCCCAAAAATGCCTACTAAATTTGTTATCCAAATCAGTATCATAATCAAAGAAAAAATATGAATTCTTCTCTTTCTCAAAGGAAAATAACTCAATAAGAGTTTCAGCATCGATACCCTTTTTTCATCCCTTAGCTTTTGCTCAAAATTTCTAATATCTCTTTCTATGCAACATACATGCTCAGACCCTCCATATTCTATATCCAATAATCGTACTTGTTGACAAATAGACACATTAGCCTTTGAAAATTGTTGAGTCAATGCTTTCTTTACTGTCGAAACACTACGATGTGAGCGTAGTAAATGCACCTTTGAAGGAGTCAAGAATGGATGATTATGACTTTCAATGAAGTTAGTGATAACCCAATTAGGTCCAATTTGTTCCTTTACTAATGAAATCTTTGATTTACATCCAGTTCTAACTTCCCCATGTGCTCTTGTCTTTTTGATTTTATCACCTTCTGTCTGCCTATTGCGTTGATCATTTGTATGTCCTTCTTTAAAACATATAAATTTTTTCTAAGCTACTTCATTAGTTTTCTTATTTTTCTTGCTATTGCTTATTTTTGCGTTAAATCTAGCTTCTCGTGCATATTGGTTATAGAACGAAAATGCATCCTCCAGTGATCAAAATTTCATCCCAGTTTTTGGCTTTTGATCATCATCAACTTGGGGAATGTATAGATGATCATCACAGATATTTTCTTCCATTAATGTAAAATATTTTATTCCTAATTTCCAGCAGCAGTACAGGTGGGAGCACAATCAGTATATCAGTGACTGGACACCTATAATTTGAGCAACAATTTTCTTACTTGATTCTTGAAGCTTACTCCAATCAGAATCTCATGCAAATTGTAATATGTATGTAAATTTCTTTGTTCAGGCAATAAAGGAAAGACTTCTACATAGGTCCATGTGATTTACAAAATTATTATGATAATAATAATAACCATCCAAATTCTTGAAATTAACATTACTTTTTAATCCAATGTACGTTGGTGATGGTTTTTTAAAAAAAGCACCAACATTTGTGTTGTTTTATTCAAAACAACATCAACATGATGCTCTTTTTAAATGGTGTTGTTTTGAACATGATGCTATTTTGAACAAACTAGCACCAACGTAGTATTGGTTTGTTCAAAAGAACATCATGTTCAAAACAACACCATTTAAAAAGAGCACCATATTGGTGCTGATTTGTTCAAAACAGCACCAACGTGGTACTGGTTTGTTCAAAACAGCACCACGTTCAAAATAATATCATTTAAAAAAAGCACTATGTTGGTGCTGGTTTGTTCAAAATAATATCACGTTCAAAACAGCACCATTTAAAAAGAGCACCATGTTGGTGCTAGTTTGTTCAAAACAACACCAACGTGGTGCTGGTTATTTCAAAACAGCATCACGTTCAAAACAACATCATTTAAAAAGAGCATCATGTTGGTGGTGGTTTGTTCAAAATAGTACCACTTTCAAAACAACATTATTTAAGAAGAGCACTATATTGGTGCTGGTTTGTTCAAAACAACACTAACGTGATGTTAGTTGTTCAAAACAGCACCACGTCCAAAACAACATCATTTAAAAAGAGCACCATGTTGGTGTTGTTTTGTTCAAAACAGCACTAACGTGATGTAATTAGGGTTTAGGGATCTAGGGAAAACAGAGGAGAGTAAGAGAGACGACGAGATTTGAAATTCTTAGAAAACAAATATGAAAAATCGGGGCCAAAAAAATCTCATGCAAAGAAGAGAGAAGGGAGAAAAACTATGATTTTTACCACGTCGATGCCCACATCAGCTATCGCCCACGGTCACCCATATAAAGATGTGCAGGATATCAAAATATTATATATATATATATATATATATTCTTAAATTTCAAATAAAATTTAAAATCTATTAATTATTTTTTTCTCTTATTTCACCGCCAACTAATATTCCTTAAAATTTAACATTATATCAAAATACAATATCATAATAGTATTGATTTTTTATATATATAATTTAGATATTTAATTTTTTGAATTGATTAATCTGGATGACCGATCGATCTCATTAATTTTTTTCATTAATTATTAAGATAAATTAAAAAATATTAATGGAGGATCATCCAAATAATAATTATAAAATTTATACCATATCAAAATCATATTTATTTTTAAAAATTAATATTATAATAGTGTTATCAAAACAATATAAAATAAATTATAAATTAGTTTTTATTATTTTTGAATAAAAATATTTTTTTATAATTTATTTTTGTTAAATAATAATAATTGAATGAGAAAAAAAAAGTTATTAATATAGAAGATATCATTGATATAGAGATGGAGATAAAAATTAAATATACCATGAGAATAAAGATGGGAATAGGAATAAATATAATAAACGGGAAATAAGGAGGGAGGTTTTAGAATTCAATCCAAATTCGATCATTGCTAGAATATTTAAGAAGGCATTATATATAAGCAAAGGTAATTAATGTAATTACGTGCCACGTGGAGTCCATCTGCCGCTTTCAGATGTATGACGTGGACGACATGATTTGATATGTTCACTCTGATTACCTCAAGAATCTACCCAATTGCCTTGTGTTAACTACTTCCTACTTTCTCAGAACGAAGGAGTTTAGTTAGGTGATAAAAGAGTGACGATATCACGTGAATGCTCATTTAATTTCTATCCGTCTTCTTCTTTTTCTCTTTAATTTCTGCTGTTGCGTCCTTTGATCTCGATTTAATCCTCTGGAGATTGCGTGTTATTAGGGTTTGTTCTTGGTGTTTGATCGCCTCTCCCGTCGATTCAACGGCCGCGCGGGATTGAAATCGTCGCCGGAAGCTGCATCTTCAATCGCCTGGCGCTTCCCCCCTTTTGCTTTCTCGATCGACGACCGTGATCGAGTGCGGAAAAGGGCAGCTCCAGCCATGTCGGAGTTCCGACACAGGGAGGCCGATCTGGAGTTCCGGTGCGGACTCGAAGAGCTCGTGCGCGGCCACTTCGACGGTTGCATGGGCACCGGGCTCTCCTCCTCCTGCGCGGCGGGGGGCGGCGAGGACGAGGAGGAGGGAAATACGATCGAGGCCGAGCAGCTCGCCGCCCGCAGGCGCCGCAGGTCCGATCTTGACGGCGACGACCTCGCTGAGTCCTCGTCCGCGGCGCGCCGACACTCGCGGGTGTTCAGCCGGTGGGTCGCGCGCCAGGCTGAGGAAATGATTACCACCATGGAGCGGCGGAGCCACGAGTCTGAGCTGATGGCGCTGGCAGGTCTCCACACTGTGTCCATGCTCGATCCTTCCTTTCTCAGGGAGTCCCGCAGGTCGCCGTCGGCTGTCACCGCGGTGGAGCGTCCGGTTGTTTCTCGTGCGTCGTCGATGCTGCAGATGTGGCGGGAGCTCGAGGACATGACGGCTGCTGCGAGGGCGGAGCGTAGGAGCACCGCGGCAGTGTCTGCACTTGGTGCTCGGCTTCCTTTGGAAGGCCGGAATGAGCTGGATAGTAGCTCGGTTACAGCAAGCGAGAGTGAGTATACTGGATATGCACAGTGGGCTCACGGACATACAGACTCCTCTTCTAGACGGGGTGCAGTGGATGAGGATGATCGGGGATCAAGTCGGGAACAATCTCCTGACCTTGATGACGCGGTAAGGGAGAGGGTGCGACAGATAGTACGCGGTTGGATGACGGAGAGTGAGATTGCAGAATCAGCATCTAGGATTGCCCGCAGTAATGAGACGCCAAGGGCGCATGGGCTAGGGGAACTTGAAAGGGAGAGAGTGAGATTGGTGAGAGAGTGGGTGCAGATGACGAGTCAGCAACCGAGAGATACCCGTGCTAGTCGGAGGGAGGAAAGGCAGAGGGAAAGAAATGAGTCTGTAACTGATGGCCATCCTGAGCTTGTGAGAAGGGAATTGCAGGGATTGCGGGGCAGACAAGCTCGCCTCGAGTTAATCACGAGGATGGCATCGGAAAGGCAGAATGAGCTCCAGGCATTATCAGAGCATCGTGCAGTCTCAGGGTTTGCTCACCGCAATCGCATTCAAGTAATTTGATCATGTTATACATCTTCTTTACAAATTGCATAGCATCATTTGGGTGTGCAAGGAGCTGATTTTTAACAGGAACCATTCCAAAAGGGCAACCAATTAAACAAAAGAAACAAAAGGCAACCAAGTCAGATGACAGTAGAATATTCTGACTTTGTTTCTGCTATAAGAGAATTATTGAACTGCCAAAGTTTTGCAAATCATAAAAGTAAATTGCATGTTATTAGCATGTGGGTTGTTTGGTATATATTGAAAAGCTAAGATCTCTTATGCAAAAAATATTTTATATTATAGGATAAGTTAACATTATCTTTGGTTTGTTTAGGCCACATCTTATCTAATTCTTAATTTCGTTTTGTTTGTCAAGCTGTTAGTTAGGGACCTTAGGGCTGTTTTATTTCTTTTTAAGTTAATATGGTCTTTGTATGTAATAGAGGTTTGTTTAACTTAAAAGATAATGTTCTTGTTTTCTGCTTCAATTTTGCACTACTTAAGTTAATGTTTCTGTAGATGCTGCAAATCTGCAATGAGCCCAAATTGTTCTTAAATTCAGAGCCAAGTTGAGGGTGTAGTTATCAATCAAACTGTTTGACTAATGAGGAAAACGAACTTGGAAGTAGGAATATTCATATATAAATATGAAGGATTCTTACATGCATTGAAATCACTGTAGTTGAGGTATCTATTCACCTTCTGTGCGTTGACATTAATTCATAACCTTAGTTTGATTTTTTCAACATGAATTATTGGTATCTTGATGCTGATTTTTGTGCTCATTAACCTAATTGGCCTTGGTTGTTCTAAATATCAATATCCTTTCAGCATTTCTTATTTTATTCGTAGATTCTCTGATATGAAATACTCTCTTCGAGCATATTACAGTTTTTGTTGCAATCTGGAAATTCATGGTCATTTATGTGGCTGTCTAAAATCTAAACTTCTCTGATTTCACAGGTATTGCTGAGGGGACGATTCTTAAGAAATGGTGTAATGACAGATGACCAAGAGAGGTCACCTTCAATTGCAGAAAGAGAATTAGGTCAGTTGAGGCAACATCATCATGTCTCTGGTCTAAGGTAACACCATCTATTTGTCGAATCATACTTATCCACAATATAATTATCAAGTTTTGATGATTTTACTTTGTATCGTGTAGTTCTTATAATTGTAGTTTATTTTAGCCATCTTCAAAACCTTGTCTTTTTTTATTATTGTTGTTCCAATGAAAATTAGAAGCATTGGTTGTATTTTATTTTTCAATTTGAGTATGGTGTGTTATTGAAATCATATATTGTTTTGTCTTTCTGAATAACGGAGCTCTCTCATGTCATAATATCCATTTTTCTGTTCAAAATAGTAAGGAAATGACTTCTTTATTCAGTCACCTCCAATTAGAGCAAATATGAGCAGATCAAAGTTGTCGTCTAAATTTTTCAATCCACTTCAATTAACCAAATTACTGCATAGCCATGAAGTCTGTACAACCTTTGTATCTCTCCCTAGTATTACTTGAGAGCATTTGGTTTTGAAGCTGCTTTCTCATTATATTTATGATTCCTTATACAATTCCCTAGTATTACATGCATTACATGTTCACAGATGCTCAATTAATTTTATACTCTACATTATTGCATGAGGAGTTTTTGTAGGTTAATATTTTATTGGGACATACATGATGTGGTATGCCATTGTTCTTTCTCATATTATCATGTTTTTTTGATATTATGTCTCATGTCAACAGAGAGGGTATTTACTTTCAATTAGAGAATTCTGTTCATGATGAAGCAACAAGCCAGCCTGATTCATCAGATAATGAAAGCATTTCTGTGATGGATCAATTTCTAGCCAGTAGTGTAACATATTTATCTAGCATCAATACTGAGGAGGCGGCTCAATCTAGTGAGGATATTTACATTAACCAAACAGCAGAGAGAGAAGAAATGCTTGGGTTTGAGAGTAGTCATCATGATGACACTCATGATATGCAGGAAACTCCTGCTGATGTAGCTGAGCAACAAGAAGAAGATACTGGTCATGATAGAGTTGGCTGGGAACCAAATACTGTTGTTACTATAGTTGATTGGCCTGAAGAAACCAGGGGAACTCATGAGGATTTCAATGCAAACTGGCAGGAAAACATGGACCAGGATTGGCCATTGGAAACCACTGGGTATGATGTCAGAGAAGATAGTCTTCTACATGAAGTTCATGAAGAATGGCATGAGGATGAACCTCCTGATACTGCCGAAAACTGGCAGGATGAACAGGAGAATCTTGCAACAGATCGAAGGCCTAGTCCTATTAGAAGAGTAAACAGATTTATCCCTCCTGATGATGAACGTGTATACAGTATGGAGCTTAGGGAACTCCTTAGTAGGTATGATTGATTATTTTCACTCCTGGTATTTTACCATTACTGGTTATTGTGCTTTCATTATCCTTGTGCTGAATTATTTTTTTTGCAGAAGGAGTGTTTCTAACCTTCTTGACAGTGGATTTCGTGAAAGTTTAGACCAATTAATACAATCCTATGTTCAACGACAAGGCACAACTCCATTTGACTGGGATATAGGCAGACAATTGCCTACCATTACACCAGAAGAGGATGGGGATGAGAGAAGAGATGGTCAAACTAGGGCTACTAGGAGGTCTAATGTGTTTCTACCTCCACGTTTGCCATCAAGACCACCACTTTGGCACTCCGGGACTCATATGAACAATTGGGCTAGGCAAAACATGCATCGCTCAGAAATTGTGCGGCATCTTCCTTCTATAGTTGTACAATAAATTATCTAATTTTTGCAGTCAGTATAGACAACCATGAAACTAGTGCTTTATGATGGTACTCGATTTCTAAAATCCATTATTGTCATCTGTTCTCTCTTTTTTTTTGCTGGTTTGAACTCTGGCATTTGCTGGTTTCATCATTATACCTTCAATCTATTGTGTCCTTATCTTTCCACTATTTTAAAAAAAATTATTGGTAATGCTTCTTCTCCTGGTTATTTGGTAAATACAATGTTTTGCCATTTTCCTGGATGGGCATTATTAATGTCATTTTAACAGTGATATTAAGAGTATTAATAATGTTTTATATATCACTTTTTGATATATTGCTTTTGCATCCAAGCTAAACATAATGGTTTATGTGCAGGAATGGGATGCTCTCAGTGACTTAAAGGCAGAAATTGCTAGGATGCAACAGGGAATGAATAATATGCAAAGAATGCTGGAAGCTTGCATGGAAATGCAAGTGGAGTTGCAACGTGCAGTTCGACAGGAAGTCTCTGCAGCTTTGAATCGGTCTTATGGCAAAGGTCAGTGTTGCTTCTTGATTTTTTATCATTGAATTATTGTGAAGATTTGTTGTCTTGAAGTCCCTGTCAAAAGTGTTGGGCTTTAAAGTATTTGTGCTGAACATTTGCCCAAACTATAGTTGTCAAAATTGAGGTCAGGGTTGGATAGTCAAAAAAACTTAAATATCAGTTGTAACATATTTGGTAGGATCAGTGAAATAGGAATCAGTGGAAAAAAGAAAAAGAACGAGAAAGATATAGAAAATTAATTTCATATATGGGATTATAATAGATGGTCTGAAATCTTTAAAAAAAAGTCTATGATATGTCATTATATATCCAATTATTAAAAATACAATATACAAAGAATGTCACATTTTATATTTAGTGTTATAAGGTTTAGTCAGGTGCCTAAATAGCTTTTCATTGAAGGGCAATTTCATGATCCATGTTGACCGATGGAGATTATTGTGTTCTCTCCCAAACCACAATGATCCCAAGGGAAAGATGGAAAAAGCATTAAGTCTAACAAGCGACCCTTCTTCATTTTGTGGTGAATCTCAAGTTGGACAATGAATTTTCTTTGTTCTCTAAGAATCAAGTTTGGATTAAAGGGAAGCTTGATTGGTCAAAGTTTTCAAAGTTATCTCAATTTGACTAAATTTTAACACGATTACATTCACTTTCACTCAATATTCAATGAAAGTTTAATGAATTTCATCAATTTTATATTATAATTGAATGGTTTCAAGCTACTTTCGATGATTATTTTTTGGTATAAACTTCTCTCTAATCTTTATAAGATTTTTATTTCTCGGAAAAAATAACCATTCCTAATGGCTGATGTCGATCCAATTCAGACAATTTGGATTGATATCGGACGATTGCCAACCACGGTCTAAACCCCTTTACTGAAAGATTGGCATGCTCTTTCCACTGTATGGTGTTTTGTTCATGATAGATTGAGAATAGGGAGAGGAGGGTAAGACTCACAAAATTAGGAGCTCCCTGATTTGTGTAATCTTTCTGTCACTCCATCCATTCTCTCTGATCTTCCATCCAAGTAATTGAACCTAGTGTCTGCAGTTAGCAATATATTATTATTTTCTCTTAGGCATATTCTTTATTTAATGAAATTACAACTCTGGTTTCGCATAAGCTCATGTTTGACAAATCCTAGAGGTAAACCAACACTAATTTATCCTCTTCTGTTCCTGTTTTCTGTTTAGTAAATTTTGGACCTATCTGACGCTTGTGTTTGAGGCAGAAATCCACCTATTTAATTACTCATCTTCCTTTATTTATATTTTGTTCCTTGTTTGGTGTATTTTCTTAGTATGTGTGTACAACTAGAGCTTAATCCAAGCCAATTATCTCAAGCTAGATTCAAAGTGTTCAAGAATTAGCTAATCCAAGTTGGTTGGATAAATTTTCATTTGTTTTAATTTGATAATAACCCAGGACATATCTTCATCTTTCTTATTATGCCACCTAAAAATATAGTTCCTCTCCGTGCCTCTCTTCGAATCTAACATCAGTCTGTGGCATGATGCAGGCTGCAGTGAGGAAGAACTTATTGATGGATTCAAATGGAATCAAGTTGGAAAAGGGATCTGCTGTGTCTGTTGCGATAACCATATCGACTCTCTTCTTTACAGGTCGGAATATCTTCCTCTAGACAGGAATATAACCCCAACATGCTCTCATTTTCCCTTTGAACAGATGTGGCCATATGTGCACTTGCTCAAAGTGTGCTCATGAGTTGGTCAAAGCTGGAAGTAAGTGCCCCTTGTGCCGCGCACCCATCGTCGAGGTCATCAGGGCCTACTCGATCAACTAGCATAAGAGCTTCACCGTGCCGAAGGGGAGTAAGCTTCTGCTTCCAGAATTTTGTGAATTGTAAATGCTCTGAAATGTCTTGTTTTGCATTGGGTTTTTAATATTAATTCTTGTTGCTCGGTGTTTCTTTTTCTTGTTCCGTTTCGCGACGATGCCCTAGAGCCGCAAAACCGTTACGAGTGGACTTCGCAAAAATTTGCACCTATTGTGTAAGCTCAAACGATGAAAATTGAGGTATACATCTCCTATACTATTCTTTTGTTATGAGCTCAAACTCTCTTCCATATAAACATCCGTAAATTATCGAACTATGTATATGAAATTTTAAAATATCTAAATCATATATTTAAAATTTAAAATTATCAAATCATATATTTAATATTATTTTTGCTCCTATTATTATTTTTAAATATAACAATCGATTAGGTTACTGTTTATCAGTATAGTAATGTCTTGAATTGATTGGTATAATATAGTAATTGATTAAAAATTTGATTCATATTCGAAAATTTATTACTCTCATATGTTAAATTGATGTTTGAGAGTATAAATATAATCAGGAGAATTAGACGAACATATAAGATTTAGTTTCATTTCATTTTAATTTTTTTAAATATATTAATTGATTTTTATCAAAAATAACTGAAATATCTAGAGATATTGGAATAACATGAAATTAGATTTTATGTATTCGATTAATTCTTCTGATTATATTCATTTATTCAAATATTAATTTGACATATTATATTAAAAATAATGATTTTTTTAATACGAATTGATGTTTAAAAATATAAATATAATCAAGAGAATTAGATAAATATATAAAATTTAATATTATATTATTATAAATTCTTTAGATCCATTTTGATTAAATTTGGATTAAATTAATTAATAAATTTGAAAATTTTGAAATAATATGAAATCAAGTCAAATATTTTCGTTTAGTTTTATTAATTATATTTATGTTTTTAAATATTAATTTAATATATTATATAATAATAATATTTTTTTAAATATGAATTGATTTTTTTAATTTATTATTATCAATTTATTCATAATATTATTGTGATGTCTGTAACAATTGATTTATTAATTATATTTATGTTTTTAAATATTAATTTAATATATTATATAATAATAATAATTTTTTAAATATGAATTGATTTTTTTTTAATTTATTATTATCAATTTATTCATAATATTATTGTGATGTCTGTAACAATTGATTAGAAATCGTAATAGGAAAAAAAATAATTGTGAATATATGATTTAAAATTTTAAAAATTTATATATATAATTTAGGTATTTTGAAATTTCATATACATGATTCAATAATTTGTTGCATAAATATATAACTCGGGTCAATTTCCAAAAATAAAAACATCATGAAAATATTAGGAAATAAGGATTAAAAAAAGGAAAATAATGAATATTTAGGTAACCAAACAAGAGTAGAAGATATAGATGAGTCATATAGTTAGAGACGGGTCAACAAAAAACTCTTCCACACCAGGACCACCACCGCCTTCTTCTATCTTCTTCTCTACCACACCTCCCACTTTCCTTCACATCCTTCAGCTCCACCACATGTCTGCCTCGCCGGAGTTCAACCGCCCGCCACCGTCGCCGGGCTTGTTGCTTCCCCCCATCCCACTACCAGTGATCAAGGTGTCGCCGCC
The DNA here is from genome assembly GCA_038050645.1 of Hedychium gardnerianum. NCBI lineage: Eukaryota > Viridiplantae > Streptophyta > Magnoliopsida > Zingiberales > Zingiberaceae > Hedychium > Hedychium gardnerianum. The sequence goes on along the minus strand of JBBUKS010505883.1, from coordinate 2,951 downwards.
GCTGCCCTCTAGCAATGTCGACGGTGATGGCGAAGAAGAAGAGTGCCGCACGCCGACTTCGGAAGAGAGTAGGCTTCCGCCGGTCATCGACAGCTGCCCGCCGCCGGCGCCGAGGAAGAAGACGAGGTGTGCGGCGCCGCGCAAGAGGCGGCTGTCGACGAAGCTGATCACGGTCGGAGTTGAGGAGATGGAGCAGCTGTTCGGATGGGAAAGAAGCTTCAGCCTTGATCACAAATGATATATATATATATATCTATATTTTCTTGTTGATTTCGTGGTCTAATTAATCGTGTAATTTACCAAAACGCAAAATTTATAAACAATAAATTGTGATTTAGTTAGCATTTGAGGATTGGAAGAAGGTGAGGACAGATAGCATTAATCATTTATTTTATTTTATTTTATTTTATTTTATTTTTTAAAATTCACTTAGATAATAAGGCTCTCCCAATAGAAGCCACCATTCCTATTCTCTTCTATTCATTGAAGGAACCCGTGCTGTAGTGTCCTTTATACTATTTGAGTAGGAATATCATCAAGGATCTTTAGTCTTCGTTAGGGCAAAATTTGAAAGGAAAAAAACTCTTGGATTCAGTATTGTTGGTAGTTATTATAAAAAATTTAAAATAGATTTAGAATTTAAAATTTAAAAAGTTTAAAATGGATTTAGAATTTAGAATTTAAAATTTAAAATTTATATGGTATAAAAGCTATTAAATAGTTATTGTAATATGTAGAAGTTATTTAGTAGTTATTATAATATATTTAGGATGAATTTAAAATTTAGAGTTGTAGTAAATATATAATGGTTTCTATAATTATAATTATTTTAAAATAATTTTAATGAAGTTTAAATAGTTTTGATAAATTAATAAATAATATTTTAATATAATAGTGTTTCAGAGATTTTAAATTTTAAATCTTAAATTATAAATTTTAATTTCACATTAAATATGTTTAGCAGTTATTTAATAACTTCTCTATATTATAGTTTCATTATATTATAGAGTAATTTATACATATATTGTAGTTTCTATACTATATAAATTTTAAATTTTAAATTTATTTTAAATATGTTATAGTAATTATTTGATAATTTCTACTAGAATACGGAATAAGAGATATTTTCGAGATAAAATTATGGAAGGATGTCCATTTGATGTTTTTGAAAAAGAGAGTCTTTGATTATTTATAAAATTTAGATGGCCTTTTGATTTTTACACTTTTATTATTATAAAAAAAAAAGAATTTTATGATGAAAAAAAATTAAAATAATATCCTATTTTATTTTTTATCCTGAAAATATTATCACAAGGAAATAGAACTTACTCTTATTTACATATAGAGAATTTTATATTAAAATATGTTTTCTTAATTTGGTTCAAATTAGTCATCAAATTTATGTGAATATTGTCGATCAGCAGATTGTGAATGAAGAATTTCTGTTTGATAAGGATCTGGCATAGTTCAATGTTAATAGTATTTTGGAGGTGTTTAAGATTAATCCTGAAGATCCTTTTAAGATGAACACATGATGGTAAAAATAAGTGAAATGCTCATCTCTGGTGTCCTCATCAGTCTGTCTTAGGACCAACACGAAAGAAATAAATCACGATGACTAATCTAGTTAGTTCGAACAGTAATCAATATATGAGAGAGGGCAGAAACCTAGTTACTAGTCAGGATTTGATCCTCAGATTTTATGATAATAATATTTCATGTATTAATCATCAGTCCATTCTATAAAGATAAATTCATCCCAGGAAGATAAGATGAATATATATATATATATCAAAGATTTTGTCATTGGATGATCCATCAACTGAGGACCTAAAACTTGGTCAGGAAATGCCATTTGAGTATGATTGTACTTGTGTTTCAGTGGAATACAATTTAACAAGCACATTTTGAAAAAGAGAAAGCATTTGGTTTCACAATTTCAACAAACAAAATCATTATAAACTAACCCTCTAGGATTTAGATTCTCTGGTTGAGTATCTATCATTCAATCTAACTACAATAACAATGTCCTTTGTCGGAAAAGCGACATAAATTTAATCAAAAAAAAAAATCCTTACAAAAATGCACCAAAGCCTTTGACAATGTTGTTGGACATCGAACTTTCTTTGAATCTACAAATGATGAAGCCACCAATCACTGCAAAAGTATATTTGATGGGGTGGGAAAGGCGCCACGTGACAGGTCCAAGACTTGAATCATATCCATATCAGTCTAATTCAAAACAAGCTCAAGTCAAGGCATCCGAGCCTAAGATGAGTTAGCTCGATGCATGACAAAAACTCGAGCCAAATTAGTTATAATTGAGCTCTAAGGGAGGCCTGATCGAAAGCGTGGGCGTGGGGACGATGTGGCACAAGCATGTCCTTAAGGTGGCAAAGGCGAAACGTTCACTCCAGCATCCCCGTTAGCTTGTTTCAGGATCAACACGGAGGAGATAAATCACGGAGACTAATCTAGTTAATCCGAATAGTGACCAGTACATAAGAGAGGACAGGAATTTAACTACAAGCATGTCATCCTCAAGACATGGGAGGACGTGGCTTGAGCGTGAACACGATCTGAGGACGTGTGAGATGAGTGCGAGATATACACATAATGTCTGGTCAAACTTGGGCAAGGTTGTATAAAAAGATGTCCATTCTTGCGAGTGGAGGTACGCGGAAGATGAATTTTTACACTTTTTATGTTCGTCTTTTTTTGCTCTTTTGTTTGAGTATTTCTTGTCGATCAGTAATGTTTGATTTGAACATCAGAGCGATTTTATCAAGATTCATCTTGACCTCCCTTCTAATTTTTTCTTAATATTCTCAGTATTTGAAGATCACTCATCATCGCCAAAGACTCACTGTTGTAGCAAAAGGCGAAACGCTCGCCCCCAGCGCCCCCGCCAGTCCGTCCCAGGATCAACACGGAGGAGGTAAATCACGGGG
>JBBUKS010505850.1:0-13892 GCA_038050645.1 Hedychium gardnerianum | reverse complement strand
GGCAGCGCCACGCGCTCATGCTTCTTCTTGCCCTCCTCGTCCCCGCTCGCCACCCTCATCTCCATCGTCGTCTCTCTAGGCTCGTGGCCTCTGAAGCGGATGGGTCTGGTCGGAGATCGAAGCTAGAGCAGGGGATTCAATTTATAAGCGGCCGCCGGCGAGTCAGATCGAAAAACTGCGGGAGTATGCGGGAGAAGTCCAGAAATGGGTCGAAGGTTGTAGAATGTCGTACCGAGCATGATCCCACTCATTTGTATAAGAAAATGTTTCTCATTATCAACTTAACATCTTAGATAAATACAACTTAAATTATTTATCATACACATTATTACACCAACAATTTAATCATAAAATAAGATAGAACCCTAGTTATTACCACGGGAGTGAGTAAAATTTTGACTAGTACATGAGCTGTTATTATAATGACGTCTAAGGATTAAATTCTATTTAATAGTCAAGTTCTTATTTTTTTATGTACTAGTCACTGTTCGGGCTGATTAGACTAGTCCCATGATTTATCTCTTTCGTATTGGTCCTAGGATGGACTGACAGAGGCGCTTCCAATCAAGTCGAGTTGATGTTCAAATTTATTTAATAAAATAATTAAATTGAATTGAATCAAATTTAAAATAATTGAAATAATTATTTAAATTTAATTTAGTTTATGAATTTAAATTTGATTCAAATTAAACTTAATTTGTTTAGAAATTCCAAATTCCAATTCAAATTTATTATGAATTAAATCATTAAAATATTTTTTTTTTATGAATTTAAATTTGATTCAAATTTAATTTAATTTATTTAAATATTATCCAACTTTCAATTCAAATTTATTTATTTAATTTAATAAATTATTCAAATTTATTCATATCTTGTATATATTATATAAATATAAACAAGCTTCTTATCAAATTAAATACAAAACTTAGTTCAACGTTCCTTTACAGCCCTAGATGGAATGAGAATGGATGAAAAATGACGAAGCAAAACAATGAAGAGGAAAATGCCATCTCATTTGTAGAAAATAATTGCTTACGAGCACCGTAAAGTTGCAGGCTGTAGTTCAAATAATATTTTTATACATAAAAAAGGCACGCTACATGTGGAAAATTAACAAGATTGCACCTCGGGCCATTCAACATTGCCGTGCTAATTGACAAGTTAGCCTAACAGATTATGAATGAGAGTGGCAAGGGGACTAGGAACTCATGACAGACAAGAATACATCACTGAAGCCATTGTAATGGATCTATAGGAAAATTGGAACAATATGTAACTACGCCATATCAGACTCTTAGCTTCTGGGTAATCGACTGTCACCTGAGCTTGGTTTCCTTGCTCCGAAATGAAGATAGCGAGAAGAAAGATCGAGGCGCTGCAAATATTATTAGATGGATCACAAAAGTCAATTGAACTATCCAAACGATCGTCTTACAATGAACTGCTAACAAGGATTTAATCATTTGGTAGAATCGGGAGTCAATTTGTCAGGAATTTTGAAAAATTGTCAAGAATCAGAGTGCTTTAGATACCTTTCAGGGAGCTTCCAGTCAGATGATCCTCTCTGAGTTTGAAATTTGCAGGAGGGTTTGGGATGGAGCTGCGCAATGATTCAGCTGCATGAACCAACCATGTTCAGCAACTAACATGGTCATCATAATCAAAAGAATTTTTCAAATATTAAGTATTAATAGGCAGTATTGATGCAACAACTAAATGTAAAATAGGATTTATAGTTCATAGATGCAAGGAAAAGAACTGCATCCTGATTAGTCTTGAGCGTCCCATTAAAGTCCCCACGGGATGCCTAGTGGCAGATTTGCTACAATAGGGTCCCTTAGTTTATAGTAGCGCACATCTTTAGAAATATGCTGTTATTAACTTAAGATGGAAGAAAGATCTTAGGCCCTTATCTATGTTTACACCCTTCACATAGTAAAAGGATAAAGCTCTATATTATCAATGGCAAGGTTCCTGGATAATAAGTAGATATTCTTTGAGTACTTCTTATTTTATAGCCCTATATTAATTATTATCCTTGGAATGCAAAACAGCGCGAGCAAAATAATATATTAAACTTTGGTAACATGAGCAAACAATAGCACAGGCAATTAGTAACTTCACTTGATAAACCTCTGAAAGGGCACAACAAAAGCATATCCCCAAGCCCTACTTTGCAAGATTAGGTACTACATTAAAAAATAGAAATCCTAACAAATTTAAAGGAAATTCATGAAAAAGGGAAAAGATTTGTACCTCGTTCAGAAAACATCTCTCCTTCATTGAATCCACCATCGGCGAGCGAATAACCCATTCTAGACTTCCTCAAATCTTCTGTCGGTCGGTTTACCACATCATGACCATCTTCAGTATCATCATCACCTTCAGAAGCTGTTGAAGCAGAAACCCAATCAGAGACTAGACTCTCTACACCCCCCCTACTCTTCCTTCCAAATTTCAGTAATCGCTTGAACCCTTTTGTAACATCTCTGCGTGAGTGTTGCGATACATTAGCAGCAATCACAGGCATCTGGGCACTTCCCCATTTTTTTCTTATCCGAGAAGCATCTGACTCCATTTGATTTAATGGGTTTAAGCTCCATGATGCTGGACTGCCAATAGGTGAATCTGCACAAACATCAATATCTGATGTGTCAGGGTGGACATTAGAGTTCCATGATCGAGGGCTTTCTCCTGGTGACACTTCTACATTCCCTGCAGAATGCTTAAACTTGGGGGAAACAGGAGCTGTACCATAATCTACTTGGGAAAGTGACTGAAAATCGCCATCTTCTGAGCCAAAATCATCAGAGTTTTCATATTCTTGACTTTGCCTTAGCTTTTCACTATCTGTATCAAGCGGATAATCAGCAATCTCAGTATCTCCTTGAGCAGATGATCTCTCATGTATATCTTTATTCAAATCTGGTAAATTGCCTTGCTGAATTATACTTTCATAATACTCTCCATCCTTATTCACCCCTGAAACAGCAGACGCTTTAGGTTTGGAAATGCTAATTCCTGAACTAGGACTTGCACCTTTCCCTTTCCTAACAAAAGACTTGGGCTCCTTACTCTTTTGAGCTTTATTGGTAAAAACTGTATCTGCGTGTGGCCTATCAAACCCAAACCCAGTGAGTGAAGTATCAGGAATATCGGAATTGAGAGAAGAAAGGTCCAATTCACCGGGCATTGCTGCACTTTTTCTCATGGACTGAGACCTATGCGACTTGTCTTCCATAACAAGGTTAGTCTCTTCAACAATGCTCTTGCTTCTAGAAAGAATTTTAGTTCTCTCTCTTGTACTTACCCTGTTAATTGCTGCTGATGGTTTTTTATTTTCCTTTCTGAAATCGGGGAAGTTAGGGAGTGATTCAGCATGAGGATTTTCAGTTGGTGACCTGCTCTTTGTGGAAACTAATTTGGCAGATTTAACAGAAGGCTTAGGATTTGAAGATACTGGTGTACGAGGTGTGGAAGAAGACAAAACTTTGTTAGGTAAAAGCTTCAAGCTTTTAATATTATTAGCAAACATATTATAAGATGTTTGTTGGCCATGACCCGCTTGTTCATATAGTTTGTCCAAGTCTTCCTCCCCTTCAGCAACAGATTCAACAGCCTGCAACCAGAAAACAAATGGCTCTGCTAAAAAATCTGTAAACAAAAATCAAGCTGAGACTACTGAATAGTGTCCACAGAAAATGAGATGGACTATCAAATGGAATTGACAACAGTAAACAGCATATGAACTGCAATTTGATCTTGGTATACATTCCTGCACAAGTATGGACCTAGGTTCAAACACATCAAGATCCCCGACATTCTCTTACTAAGTTCAAAACATGAGTAGGGTGAAACCAAAAAGTCTGATTAACAGAACAAGTTTAAAAAGTAAACCAACATTAATCCAGACTAAAGGTATAGCACAAAAAATATATATATTAGCAATAAACCAAATAGACACAACTGCTTGCGAATCTAGAATAGGTAGAACCATACTAAAATAATTTGGTGCAGTGTAATACCCGATTAATTAAACAAATATAGCATATGAGCAAAGCAAACCAGAATCCAATGGCAATCTAAAACTCTAAGTTAAGCATATTACATAACTTACAACGTCGAATCATATTCACACAAATCTAAGGATGTAATTCCTTCCAAACTGAAAAGTTATAGGTAGCCATAGACCTGTAGTGTAACAAATCTAGATAAAGTCATTGTATATGTATAATACTAAAGGATAATTACAAAGAAGCTACATATCCGTACCTCATTTCGTCTTTTGCCAAAAGATCTCACTTTTTCTTCACGAAGATAAGTTTTGTTTGAAACCTGTCTAACAACAGACCCTGAGTATCTCGAGTCCATTTCAGCCTGACTGTGTTCCAAACTCTCTCGCATTGCCTTCATTTTTGCTTCCTTTTGAGCCCTTTCTGTTTGCCACTCTACCACTAGCTTAGCATCCCGTTTTTGCATGTATGCATAATACAACTTTCCTCTTGAATCATCTGATGAGCTGAAGTTGTCAAAATTTTCACCAACAGAACCATACTCCTTTTTACCTGCCATCGGTTTCATGAATGCAGAATCAATTTCCATTTCCTTTTCAGAAGTTTCCCTCAAGGATTTCTTAAGCAAGTGATCAGTAGGAATTATTGCATGCCTTTTATCCATAGAGACAGGAACCTGATCCTCAAGTCCCACAGGTATGCTTCTCCAATTATTATTTGTCTGATCACTAGGAGTTCTGAGCTTATGTGCAGCGAAAAGTTTTTCCAACTCATTAGCCTTCATTCTTAGTTCATCATTTAGGTCCTGATTTCCTTTTGATTGCTTGGTAACTTGAAGCTGCTCCATCCCATGGGCAGAAGGTGGTCCAATTACATCCAGTGCTTTCTTAGACATTCTAGAAGGCAAAGCTGGCGTAGAATTTGTTTCGTCATTTTTTAGTTCATCTATGTTTGTCTCGCAAACAGATAATTTTTGCTGAATTCTTTTTTCCATGTTATAGGTGTCTTCTTTTGTTTTGTGCTGAATTCTTTTTTCCATGTTATAGGTGTCTTCTTTTGTTTTGACTTGAGAATTTCTAGAAGGAACATGAAAAGCAGGAGCATTTCTTGCTCCAGCTTCCTCCACTTTCACAGGGAGAATTTTCCCCTGGGATTGAGAAGCCTGTAAATCACTTTCTGAATGTGAACCAGATAAAACTTTCAGCTGAACCTGAGAACCAAATGGACCTTTTGCTTTCATTTCTTTCACTTCTGCACCTGCTCTTCTACCAAATGTCCGGGATTGGTTAACTAAATTTCCTTGATTTTTTGTACCAGCTCCATCTCTTCCAAGAGTTTCTCTAGTCCGGGGATGCACAATTTCTTGATCTTTCCGATTAATGTGCTCAGCAATGGCAGGTTGAGCTTGTCCTATTTCAAAAAGTGCCATTTGATCTTTCATTTGAAATTGGCTCCCTTCTTTTGACTGTAAGGTAGAAATTGCAAGATCTCCCGAATCAGTATTGTTTCTGTTATCTGGAAAGGTTTTTTGGTATATACTATTATTATTTTCATCATCAATTTTTGCTTGTTTATCCCATCCTGTAGAAGCATTGACGCAATGCTTGCCCTTCTCTACATCTGGCTTCACCTTGGTTAGAGAGGACCCAACACCTTCATCCTTGTTAACATCTCCATCACCATAAAATCCTTTGTTCTGGTAATGTAAAGAAGAGGAAATATCTGTTGATCTTTGATCCAAGAAGCCTTGTGATGTGACAGTATCCCTTGACCCTGAGGCCTTGGTCTCAGTTTTAACTATCAATGGAGGCTGTAAGTTGGTAGAAGTAGGTGTTTCAACGGCACTCCCACTTCCTCTAACGTCATTAATACTGTTACTGGTGCTGCTGGTAAGATCGATACTCATGTCACTAGCACCACTCCACCTTCTCAACACTGACTTATCCGAAACATCAGAAGAGAGCCTCCTATGGCCTTTACCCGATATTACCCTATTAACACCTGCAGAAGTGGCATTTCCAGAGTTTGCTGACTGCTCCTTTTGCTTGCTTTCAAAGAGGTTGATCCTATCCTGCACACTTAGCCGTCTAAATCCCCCTCGATCCTGCTGAGCTGGCTCATTAGCTGATGAAGCAGAAGAAATAGGCTCCTCCGACGCTGCCTTCTGCCGTAAGATGGATATGGCTTGCTGAGACGTACCTGATATCACTGTCGACTCTCTCCTTGATGTTTGGCTGTTAGCATTGTGATGCTGAGGATCACCATCATCAGGTGGATTACCAGTACTAAGTTGCAACTCTAGCTCATCTATAGACATGTCCGAGCTTGAGGAGGAATGGAGGTTCTGCTCAGCAAAGCTTTTCAAATGATGATGCAGAGACTGTGACTGATGGGCAGTGAGATCGGGATGCTTTTGGCAAATCAAAATGAATTTGTTGCATGCCTCACTGTTGACAATACCATGCACATTTCAATGCAATCACAATCAACATTAGTTTGAAAAATTACAATATGAGAGAAAGTAGAAATAGTGTACTGATACAAAAAGAAATAAATTAACTAGTCCAACAAGAATCACAAACCCTTGTGAAATTTAAGAAGGTGAAGATACAAAGATCCTAGCATATGTGAACTATGCTGTTTAGTCTACATGGAGGCATTCATACTTATGAACCTTGACATTTTTAATTCTTTAATGATGTTTGCTGACTAAGCTTGATCACATTTAACTGTCCCATTATATTTGCGCGCTAACTTATTATTAGATAATACAGCACAAAATAAAACAAGGTTCTGTTGACAACTGACAAGGTGTTACAGTGTTCATCAATGTTTGACTCTTAAGGAAAATCACAACTCTCTCCTTTCTGGCAAAGGCTTACCCAGATGACATGTAGAAATATTGCACACTCCCACCACAATCATTAGTCAATAGATACTTCATATCTTGGAATTGGTTCGCTTAATATCTGAAGTGGCATCACCATATTACCTCACTGCCATGATAGGAAACATACAGGCTATGTCAACTGTCATAGCCCTTGACATCACTCAACAAATTGCGGGTGTGGATGCCCTGCACTAAACAAGATTTGTGGATCTTGGCAGATATCCTGCCAGTTTTGCAGTACCAACCAGGCAGGACATGGGAAGGACAGGCATTCCATGATCAGAAGCAAACTGACAAATTACTTTGGTTGTGCCCTAGTTCTCTTGTGATGTCTTAGCTAGCCCTATTCCGCCACAAGCTGAAGGGAAGAATGTAAGGAGAATATGGCACTATAATGTGTGTGTGCAACACGTCTTCAAAGAATAAAGTTTTAGCATTGCAATGGCAAACCACCACCCCTGAATTAGCTGGATAAGGCTCAGACTATCAACAACAACAATGGAACACATGTTTTCCCATGAATTAGATGGAGTCCAAATATCAGTGTTAGCAAATAGTTATAGAGAAATGGAACCAAAACATTGAGGTTGCATTCAAGATATTTACACCAGAAGAAAAAGCCTAGAACATTCAAATTGATAGAAGAAATAGGGAACAATAACAAAGATAAATACACTAACCAACCATTTTTTTTTCTCACCATCTGCTACATCTACCACAAGATAAGATATTTTTCTCATTTCCACTACTTACATTAGACGAATTGCACCAAAGTACTCAGCAAAAAGAAGAAGCTCAGAGGCATTATCAATGGAAAATCCAGCAGAACAAGCCCGAGCACATGCTGTGGCCAGGTCTTGCTTAAGAGTGACAAGCCTCAAATCAATGGCTCTTAGAAGCTCATTCCTGCCAACAATACCATAGTGAGAATGACAACTAAATTTCGAAGAAAAGGAATTAGCTATCAATGAATCTTACTAAAGCTTTTGGATAATACTTATTAAAAATTTTGGAACACATTCAAGGAACTTATTGGCAAATTATTTTGAAGTTTCATCAGCATAAACTGCTGCTATTATGAGTAATTGAATTTAGGAAAGTATGGGGGTCTTTGAAAGAAATCAAATTACACATTTCAGTAAAATAACCCATTGGTACATATAAGTTGAATAATCTTTGAAAACCACATGATTATATTTGATAATTAGCATCATGTAGGAATCCTCAATTTCATTTGTTGTCATGCCAACAGACAGCTCCTACACAATCCAAATAAGAAACTTGATTTCTTAGATCAGATAAAATAGATTTATAAAGAGACAATGTTGGTAGAGATTTTGGATTAATAATCACATGGGCAAGAATAAAAAAAAAATGAAATTCTAGCAGTGATATGGTGATTGAAAAATTGATTTATTTCAGTTTGCTACTTTCATTCCTCTGTATGTCGGTATTCAAGATGGGTATCGACCTAGGTGTCTGAGAATTAATTATCTGTTAGTGGGGGCACGAGGACTTGGCAGAAAAGACCCATAATCCCGACCACAACAGCCAAACTTGTTTCCTTAGGAACAGATAGAGTCTCGTGAAACGAAACCATGGGATTATAAGTGTGTTATTAAATAAGAGTTAATATATTTACTGCTATTACAAAGAAAAAATAGCTTCAATAAGAAAATCTTATTTGAAATAAATCATTCTCAACCATCTGCCTTAAAAATTAGCACACCACATTATCACATAGGATTAACCATTGCATAAGAATTGGCACCTACGTTATTTTGGCATTCTGGCACAAGATTGAAATTTTAGCACGAAACAATCCTTTAAACCTTGTCAAGCATTATTGTTATAAATGTAGGATTCATGAATTTATAACAAAATAATGCAAATTTAATATAAAAAGATACCCTGTCATATAGGATAACAATTGTATAAGAATTATGATAATTCAATTCAACTAAAATATGATTCTATAGGAACCATATTTGGGGGGAACAAAGCAAGTCATCAGAAATAAATCTGACTCCTCAAAATTAAACCTAGCAATGGTCATTAAAGTGAGCCACCAAGCCCATTATAAAAAGAGGGAAGGTAAAAAAAATTATCATTATAAAAAGAGAAAAGTGGGTGAAATCCAGGAGTAGAGAACTTAAAATATGCGGACTCAAAATCAACCATGGGGCTGGACTCTACACTCGCAATGATGAAAAGATGCAAATCTTCCCACATTGTGACCTGAAATTGACAGTCAAGGTAGAGTTAACACGCATGAGAATAAATCCCTGCCATGTCAATATCACTTTTTTCTTCCTCGCTTCACTATGAATCGCTGGTGTCTTTATCTTCCTCGCTTCAACTATGTTAATGTCATTGAAACTTGGAGTTGGCAAGATGAGTGTAAATTTGACAATACTATTCTATTGTCAGAAAAGCTATATGAAATAAAAGATATAATGTACTTGTTTATCAAGGTGAGAAATGAACCTAGTTAATCAATTCTATTGATTGATATAAACACAGTAATCTTTTTAGCCTATCTCACATTTTGTGAACTAAATCTTATGATTCACAATTTTACTTAAACAATCATGGTCAAACGTTGATTCAACAACCTTCAGATCTAGTAGTCCACTGCTAGGACTGCTAGGATCAAACATAAGTCAATGATTCAGGCATTTCTTGAATGGATGTCTTGTTTATCATAAAAAGAATAGATCTCAAAAATATTAGATAGTAGATGTATAATTGTCACACATGTTCTCCAATGGTTGAACAAACAAATAAGAATCAGGATTGGTAATTGAATAATTAAACAGAGAAATAAGACCAATAGGCAAGTAATTCAAAATTGTATGATCAATAGTCCATCTTTTTAACTCTGAGCTAGCAGTTCATAGAAAAAGACATCAATTTTTAAAATTAATGAAAGATTACCCACACAACTAGAACAAAAAATTGATAGGTTGATCCGAAATTGCATATGTAAGCAATAAAAACATACTTTGTTACATCCGCAGCTGCTACAGAACTGGTATCATCTTCGCCTGAGACGAAAAATCAAGGACATTATCAAGCCAACAATGGATACCACTTATATGCAATAACCCGAATCCCAACTATTTGAAGTCACTCAAATGGATCTTATTCCACCATTAGAATCTATGTAAAGCTATATGCTAGTAATATCTAGATGTTTTAAATCACTTCAATATGCTGGTAATAGAATTTTCCTTGTTGATGGATTTCCAAATGAGGAGATAAACAAGTTTGACCAGCCATTCCATGTTGGGTTCATATTTCATACACATATCAGTATTGTGCCAACATGGAGGGTAGTTGTGCACAGTAGTTAAACATGGTTTCCAATTTTTATTTCCATACATAAGGTTGTATTACACAAACTTAACCAAGACACAATCCAACTAGTATCCTGTTGATTTCATAGAGGAAAGGAAACAAAGGCATCCATGAAATGCATAAAATTAGAAAATCAGAGGCAAAAAGAATTTTACTATGCCTTATCAAGCAAAAAAAAACATTCTGTAGATCTAAAGGAAACAAGACCAAGCGTACCTGCTCTACCAGAAAGTTTCCCTGCACCCTGCATTACAGAGCAATCAATTCAACAATATTAGAAAGATGGAAGTATTCAAACAATGTTCCATAATCAATGGGACTACCTGTGAATAAATTCGCCTGGCTCCTTCCAACTGTGACATCTCTGCATCACACGTATTGACTGACTCAAGCACCTCAGGCGTGCTAACAAACCGAACAAACCTGCAATGAATAACTATTCTAAGAAAATTGAACAGAAGCTTCTTTAAAGTGTTGAAGGATCAAGGAGTAAAACAAGTCATAGCTCATTGTCTATAAACACAATTTGAGTAGCATTGAGGGATGACATTGTGTTAATTAAACCTTTCGAGAGTTCCTTTACTGAACCATCGGTTGCCACCTGTGGACCCCTCAACTTCCAGTTTTATCAATTTGTCTGAACACGCTGCTTGCTCTTCTACAACTTTCAAATGTGTGAGGAAGGGCTTTAAGAAACCAGAAGCTATCTTCTCGGTCCTCCCGTTTCCAGAGACAAACAGCTCACATCTTCAAAATGTAATTTTAACTTCAAGAAACTACAGAAAATTGAACCCAAAAACCCATCTCGGAGGTGAATTTCACCTTGATCGCCTTGGCGATAGCTCAAATACAGCACAGTCAAGAGGCGTGTCAGAGTTCATCTTCTCAATCCGACAAAGCAGCTTCCTTATCCGTTCACCAGCAACACCACTCCACAATCAGAAAACCCGAAACCCTCGAGCCCTACAATACCGCAAACACGAGATCTCTTCAATAAAATCCGTTGCTATACCAGTCTGATTCCAAGAGCGAAACAATAAAACAACAAAAATCGCCAACTTGCAAACCTCATCGAGATCGAAGCTCAACTCAGATCTACCAGATCAAGCCAATAACCCAATGATCCACTCAGGAATCAAAGCTCCGAGCAGATAACAAAGACCCCGACGAGCATTCGCTTAGATTTAGCCGGCTCGCCACATACTACCACAATGCTGGAGCATCGCGAGGCCAGACACTCCCAGAACCTCGCGATGGACCGATCGAGGGATTGAAGAGCTGGAAAGGAGGAGCGAGCGCTAGGTATGTGTCACAAACGGACTTTGTCAGTTCACCCAGGCGTCTGCTTCCTCGATCTGGGATCTCAGCAGCAGTGGGTGGGTAGGTAGAAGGACATTGAGGAGAGGAGTGAGCAATGGAGAACGGTCCGAAGCGGAAAGAGATGAGACCAATGGAGAAGCAAAAGAAGGCGGAGCAGGCTGTGGCTTTACTCTTCTATCTCTACCTTCTCTTCTCTAATCTACACAGTGAGAAAGGGAAGTGGAAGACGAGAAGGCAGAGAGAGGAGGAGTTGAGGAGAGAGAGTGCCGGGCCATTTCATGGACAGCCTTTTTCGCAGTTCTACTGCACTGGAGTACCGAGAATACCCCTAAATTTGAGAGAAATTTACATGAAAAAATATAGCTATTTTGTAGTAAATAAAAATAATCGCCACGTCAGCATCTCACTTTTTTTAAGAAACTTCAATTTTATCGTTTTATTGATACGGCCCACGGATTTTTATAATTCAAATCCAAGACCCGCCCAGCCCAACTTCAATAAAATATGTATCTTTATGTTCCGAGGCAATCATATAATAATTAAATTTTTTAATAAATAATTAAAAAATTTAAGATTTAAATTTTAATTATGATGTATTATAAAAAAATAATAATAAAAAATAAGTTTAGGAATATTGATCATTTAAATGAATTTTCATTAATATTTTTCGATTTATCCTGATAGCCAATAGAAAATTTTCGTAAAGTCGAATCAATCATTCAGATCCAACATTATTCGACTTGATTAATTATTATTTTTATTTAAATTTTATCCCGATGTTATAAATGATCAACAACGTATTTAAGGATGTATATGTAGTATATTTTAGAGATTTTTTTAATAGAATGATAATTTTAATAATATTAATTGAATGAATTTTTATGAGGACTTTTTAATTTATTCAGTGGCTGATAAAAAAAAATATAGGATGGAATTAATTATTTTTGAGATTAATTAAAAATTAAATATTTAAATTATCAAAAATTATTTAAATTTTAAATTAATTTTCTCTAATTAAAATAAAAGATGAAGTCGTGATCTAAGTGTCCATCCCACGTGATTTACTCTACGTAGCGGTTCTTTATCAGAAGACATAAGTACTCAATAAAATATTTTATATTTATTAAAATAATTATCTATTAATTTTTTCTCGGGAGACGACTCTACTTATCAGTTCAAAGGCTCAAATTATTAAAAAAAATCAATAATCATTGGAGGCCGAAATTGTCCTAAAAACTATTTACGAGATATTCCAAACGTCAATCGTGCCCTTTGTAAGCATTACAAAATTTCTATATGACAAAGAAAATTATGTATTAACTATTGTTTAACCGGCACCATCGTGGATTCAACTGACGCCCTGTGTCAATTAATTTTGATAATAATTAATTTAATTTTATAAAAAAAAAAAAATTCATCATCAAAATAAATTAAAAAATATTTATATCAAATAATTTATCAACTCAATATTTTTAAATTAATTATCTATTAAAAAATATTCATTTATTAATTTATCAAAATCGAAACTAAAATCTTATATATCTAAAAGTTAAGAAATTTTTTTTAATTATATATTAATTTTGATAGAAAAAAAAAAATCATCTTAACAATCTCTTCAGGAAGATCTCATATAATTTAGATGGGAGTAAATTATAAAAATTTATTTAGTCTTAATCAAACAACCTTTTTAGAAGGGGCATCCGGCCTGAGATAATCCAAAACAATAATTATATATATCAAAAATTAAATCATACCTTTTATTAATTTAACTACACTCGTGGGGCAAAAATTATGCACTAACTCTGTGGCAAAAATTATACATTAACTCTTTTTTATATAATTGACAGGAGATATTTAAATTTTCATTCAATTAATTTAAGATAATCCATAATTTTTTTTATTAATTATCAAAATAAATCATAAAAACACGTAAAAATCCATTCCAATAGCCATTCTCGATCAGCTACGCATGCGCATACGCATTACATGAAGTCTACGTATTATTATTATTTGTTTTATGGCACGCGGAACACGTTAATTGCGTCGAGTGGAGCTTAACACCAATTTGATGGACGGTGTATTAATTATAGCGAAATCGAGGGAGCGATAAGAAAAAATAATTTGAAGGCTGCCTTGCTCAGCAAGCCGTTGAAACTCAACAGCTGAATTGGCGGACAGCTGGCGCCCTCTCACGCATCCATCGGCGAATACCCATCAATCTTACCTGGTTGATGGTTGCTTCTTACCGGGACTCCACTGTTTTTAAAATTGAGCATGTAGCGCGAGGGGTGAGGTGTATCGGAACGAGT
>JBBUKS010505832.1:0-13894 GCA_038050645.1 Hedychium gardnerianum | reverse complement strand
TGATGTAGTTATACAAGGACAACACTTCTTCACCAACATAACCCATAAATCATCTTATACCTCCTTTCACTTCAAACAAAACTAATCTAATTCCACATATCAAAATCATAATTAAACCATCCATTTCAATTCTTGATCCCAAAACATACCAAACACCTAAACTAAATCTATGCGATTCAATTCAGATATAAAATGAAACTCCGCAAATAGGGCTAACAGGGTAAGAGTGTTTGTTACCCCTTCGGCTCCTTCCTCTCCAAAAGTGGCTCATGCTCCAGCAACAGCAATACCGGCAGTGGCCGAATTTGTTCCAACTACACTGGAAATGGCCGAAAATCTGGCTGGAATAGTAACTGTCAGCCCGAGCAATGGCCGGAGAAGCAACCATCAAAACAAGACATGGCTGGATCTAGACAAAATTGGCCAAAGATACATTGGCTGATCAGTCTGCTAGAGGTGGTCGCCGGTGGTAGCACTGGCCGAGACAGTAGGCTGCAACTCAGAGTGGCCAGGGCAATTTTGAGAGTTGGCTGGTAGTAGCAACAGTGACCAAATCTTGCTTGTCAGTGGTGGTCGGAGGGTTGCAGGAGAGGAGTAGAGGCTTGACTCTCCGGTATCCTCTCCAATACCCGACATTGGTGAGGAGATGGAGTAGAGGCGATGGTGAGGGCTGCGGCTAACCTTTAAAGGAGCATAATGATTGGGGAACAAGGGTGAGGAAGAGAGCTCATCAGCCTGACTTCTCCAGTCGCTGCCTGCCGCAGCTGGCAACGGTGGCTAAAGGTGAGTGGCGGCGGCAACGGCGGCAAAGGAAGAGTTCGGGTGGAGATCTGGAAGGGGCTAACCGCAGTGGCGTATCTGACCACCCTCCTTTAACTGCTATGGTCGGAGAAGGGCGAGGCGGCGACGACCATTGTTAAATACGATAATTAAAAATAATATGTGTTAATCGAGAAATAAGTTTATAGAAATTTTTGGAAATTTTTGAAATTTTTTTTGAATTTAATCAGAGCTAATTAGAGGAGTTTACGGGGATACAAATAATAAGTTTTTCGAAGACCTGTTTGAAATATCAATTAAGTTGGGAGTTTATTAAATCGATTAAAAACCTAGGTTGAATTAAATTAACCTAAGTATATTTATATTAAACCTAAGTTTTAATTTCCTAACCCATATATATTCTTTTTCTCCTCTATCTAAAAATCACTCGATTCCCTCTTCTCCCCGATTTACTCTCTCCGCTGCCGCCGCCCCTTCAACGGAGCCGAGCTGAGCTAGCCAGTCGCCAATCTTCTCCAACTACAGAAGCCAGACGAAGGTGGCCAGTTGCACCACCGAGGCCACCGTTGATCCCTTGTCTTTCCCCGATCTCCCCTCCTACAGCCGTCGCCGACCTTTGATCCCCGTTGCTCTCTTCTCCTCTACCCCAAATTCTGATATTTGTATCGATATATGCATATGAGATGCAGTACTTATATTGATTATTGAGGGTACATGCATGTAAGAGGTTGTACCCATGTTGTTTATTTCTAGCACTACTCATGATAATATGTGCAGTTGAGTAGGGTGCTTGAGTAGTAGTGGCATACAGATGTCATCATTTGATGGTGAATATATTCCTCTTTTGAGACTGTATACCTTTGGATTCCTATGTACTTTATTGTTCATGTACTATCTTCTTATACCCGCTGAGTATCTCTTTTGTACTCTCCACCCCTGCCTTTCATTATTATTTTCAGGTTAGCATGTATATGTTGATTGGGTCGATTGAAGAATATCTACCCACGCCGCCCCTTTCGCATCAAGATACGATTTATTTTTGTTTTGTTTTAGCTGGTATATGCTTCTGCATTAATTTATTTTATTGACATTGTATTAATT
Source organism: Hedychium gardnerianum (assembly GCA_038050645.1). Lineage (NCBI taxonomy): Eukaryota > Viridiplantae > Streptophyta > Magnoliopsida > Zingiberales > Zingiberaceae > Hedychium > Hedychium gardnerianum. The sequence goes on along the minus strand of JBBUKS010505832.1, from coordinate 12,013 downwards.
ATGTATCTGGTTATTAATATTTTTTCGGTTGTGTATTCAGAGTGTTAAGCCGAGTCGGCTCGTAGTCGAGTTTTGGATTCTATGTGTGGGGTGGACCCCTTGTTATTCTCTTTTTTTGTGGATATTCATATTATATTGTGTGATTGTGATTACCCTGGTAGGGTATTATAGTCATATTACACTGCGTGGTTGTGTTATGATTTTGAGTTTTGTGAACTTATACCATGTTGTATCAAAGATTGTTACTAGAGAGTATCATCCGTATCTACAGGCATGCGTACTTTCGGGGCATGACAGCCCTTGCTCGCGGCGGTCGGATCGGAGCAAACGATGAAAGAGGGAGAGTGGCTGGCGGCTATGATCGGAGAAGAGAGGGAGAGGAGCTTGGGCTCTCCGGTCGCGAGCTAGCCCTGGATCTAGCCGGCAGCAATCATCAGTTGAGGAGGAAAGGCGTCGACGGTGTGGATCGGGGGAGAAGAGAAGATTGGTGGCGGTGGATTGGGGAGAAGAGAAGAAGTCGGGTGAGTTGGGGGAAAGGAAAACAAATGAAGTTAGGTTAATTTATATAAACTTAGGTTTATTAAATTAAAACAATCAACTCTCACTTAATTGATATTTCAAATAGGTTTTTCAATAATATCCCCTTGAACTTGTTATATTAGCTCCATTTAAATTCAGAAAAAATATTAAAATTTTTATAAGTTTATTCCTCAATTAAAACTCATTATTTAATTATTTTTATTTGTTATATTTAACATCTCTAGTCAGCTGATAATACTATGTTGCCTTGTTAACTACTGAAGTAAAATACATAGCCATGAGTGAATGTATTGCATAACTATTATGGATGATCCATACTTTAAAAGACTTTGACTTAGATTATAAAAATATTAAAATATTTATTGATAACGTAAGCTCAATAAATCTAACTAAGAACTCAGTGCACCACTTTATAACAAAATACATAGAAGTTAAATATTATTTTATTTTAAGATCATGTTGCAAAAGAAAACATTGAACTTAACAATATTGAATCTAAGCTAAACTTAGCTGATATATTTACTAAACCTTTACCTGAATTAGAATTTAGTGACTTAAGACGTAAATTAGATATGTGTTTTATAGAATATAATTTTTTTTTTCATAACTTATGTGTTGCTCTTTTCAAAAAAAAAAAAATTAAATGCTCTTTAAGACCTATATTTTATCAACCTTATGTTTTTTCAAACTCTATATATTTTCAAAACTTACATGTTTCAATTATGAATTTAGCCTAGGTTATATCCTAGATTGCATCCTCTTATAGATTTAGACAGTCAATATCTCACAAGCACATTAGAGTTCTTTATTTATGTATTAAGATATTTAGAATGGAGTGAAATATTTAGGATTCAGCCTAGATTTCATATGCTTATATCAGTGCATCGTTATAAATCAGGACTTAAAATAAAAATTGATCAAGTTGAGTAAATCCTTCTTAATAAAAGACTAGTTGAAAATAATCACTCAATTTGACTAACTTAATCAAAAGTTGTTATCCTATAATAATCAGCTAAATACTAAAGTTAGATATTTTAAATAAAGATAATTTCTAAGATTATTTATTTTTAAATATTTTAAATAATCATGCATATCATATATGTTTGGACTTTAGGAAAAAAAATTGTTTGATATGGCTTGAATTGTAAAATATTTGTTAATGTCAAGTTAAGGGGAGTATATATTGAAAAATCTTTTTCTTTTAAATTTGTTTGAAATTCACTTCTAAAAGTTTTGAATAATATTTTCAAAAATTTATTTTATTCTTTCGAAAAAAAAAATCATCTAGAAAAATAATTTCAAAATTTATTTTATTATATTTACCTTAGAAAATATTTTTGAAAATTAAGTTTATCTTAGAAAATATTTTTGAAAATTATTTTCTCTTAAAAATTATTTTCAAAAATTACTGTTTAAAAATTCTTTTCCTTTAAAATTCTCTTTTGGAGATATCTTGAACAATTAATTAAAAAATATTTTTGAATCTATTGCTAAAGTTCTTTTAAAATCTTTTCTAAAAAACTGATATATTTTTTAAAAAAAACTCTTTTTTTAAAAATAATCATAAAATAAACTTGGTTTAAAAATTTGAAGTAATAATTCTTTTCTTTTTGATATGTATCAAAGGAGGAGAGAAGGGATTACAAGTTAAGAAAAAAAATTAGAATTCTTAAAACTCGATGTTAAATTCAAGAGGAGAGTTTAACTTGAGGAGTTATTTTAAGAAAAATATTATTATTATTAATTTAACTTTGAATCAGATTACTAAACAAAAAGGGAGAGATTGTTGATACAAAGCGCACCAGAATCAAATATATATTTTGATGTTGTCAAAATTTAAAGTTAAGTCTTGTTGTGATCTAATGGGTTGATCAAGTATGCAGGTTACTCAATTTGGAAAGTCCTAGTAGGTCAGTTGGACCATATATTAGGCAATGAAAGTCTCGATAGATCATGAAAACTAAAAAGAAAGTCCAGACGGGTCAAGTGGACCAGACACCTGACAAGATGGATTTGATAGGTCAGAGAGGACCAGATATCGAATCAGGAGGAAGCTCTGGTAGGCTGATCAGATGTTAAGCGGATAAAGTCTAAACAGATCTGGAGGACTAGATATTTGGTAGGTGAGTTGAGGTAAGCTCTTGGAAGGAGTGATTCTTCCGAAAAGAATGATAGTGAGATCGTGTCCCGGTAGGGACAAACCTTAGATGATGATCCGACTAAACAAACAGAGGTTTTTAAGTCGAAATCAAGTTAGTCCTATCTGTCTATCTTATTCATGCATTATTATATGTTCCTAACTTTATTTTGCAAGATCATTATTTGTATTATTTATGTGCTAACTTTGTTTTATAGAAAAAGTAAAGTTCTCGACGACCGAGGGGTTCAGTCGACTGAATAGAGAGGTTCAGTCGACTAATCTAGATGGATAAACACAGAGCGATTTTAATCATTGCAAAGAAGGAAAAGAGTGATCAGTCGACTAATCAAGGGGATTAGTCGACTAAACCATGTATATGGAAAGATATGTTGGATGTGATCGGATTGATGCAGGGAAAGAAATCTCGTGGGATCAGTCGACTGATAAGGATTTAGTCAACTAAACACTCGGATTTGGTGGGATCGATCAGATCGGATCCGAGCAAACAAAGAAAAGAGTGGTGAACAATCGCCTGATAGAGATTTAGTCGACTGATCATGATCAGTCGACTGAATGAAGGCTAAAAAATAACCTCAGGGTTTGAGGCTCACTATCGATTCTTTCATCGCTCCATCTCATTACCACTGTTATTCGTGGAAGTGTTGATACTACGAGGCCGAGAGACACTCCGACAACTTACGCAATCTTCCATCTTATTGTTGTCGGTATATTCTTACTCTACTTGCATTTACATTTAAGGAGATAGTAGTGTTGTTACTATACTCTTCATTCTTGTACGAGTTTGCTTCTTCTCTGAAAGTCTTCTATAGTGGATTGTCGCTCGAAGCGATCAAGGATCATGGGCCTTGGAGTAGTAGTCGTTGGATTACGAATAAAGTAAAAAAACTTGTGTTTTCGTGTTTGTATTTACTTATTCTACTGCAACTTTGATTTACACGAAATGATAAGAAAATATTTTAAAACGAACGAGATTCACCCCGCTCCTCTCTCTCTATTTCAATCCTACACTTGCAACCTAGTGAGGCAATGCCCAGTTCAATTTTTTTTTTTTTATAATTTAGGTATCCAAATTTTCGGCCTGACTAATCTTGGAGGTGGGCAATCTTCCTCGTAATTTGTCCACTGAGTAAATCCGGAAGCATGAGTGACAGTGTCACCTAGTAGTCGGCTTTGTCTAGGAATTCAATTATTGCAGGTGCATTCCTCCTTCTATGGGCTAGAGATAGAGACACAGGAGCATGTGTTTTTCAACTACTGGCCGATTAACTAGCTATGGATGAAGTGACAAAAGGTGAAGCGTTAACCTCTAGCGCTCCCAAGATCAACACGGAGAAGATAAATCATGATGACTGAGGAAAAAAGTGAATGTGAGAGTGAGTTACACGAGATGTAGGTATTTATGCTCCGCCAGTCCCAAGATTTGATCCCTCGACCTCAAGTGACAAATTTTCATCCATTTATCATCTCAACTATATCCGTGAGGACAATTAGCAGTGGATGAAGATCCAATGGTGGCTGGATATCCGATATGAGATGAACACATACATGAACATGCAATGGGTCTTCAGGGAAGCTAGCAGTTTGGTGAAGGCTTGTCACCTTGTAATGTCATCCATAATCCATCTTGTATGGTGGACAAAGAACATGATCAGATTTGAAGGAGTGAAATTTGATATAGAAGTGGTTTGATTCAGGTATACCGATCTCTCGGCATCTACTCGGACATGAGTTACCTAGGGATAACTTTGTACGCCCTATTACTTTATGTATACATTTACCTTTTTCATCGAAAAAATGAAGTATTTCGCAGAAGCCAAATTGCATGGGCGTCCAGCACAGTTAATTGTTCAAGAACAGCTAAGAGAGGCAGATTCAATTCATTTACTAAAGACAGGGGAAACAATATGCAGCCTGATATGAGACGATAAACCGTATAGTTTTATTTCACATTAAAGGCAGTGAAGATTATTGTTATCGACAACATGTGGGATCTTAGTGTTAAAGCTAAAATCCTATGTACTGTGTATAGTTAGCATACGCTTCTGATGGCATTCCGATGGGCGCGCGCGTCACAAGATCTGGAAGATCAAATGCATCGACCAGCTCTCTTGCAACTCCCCTCACTTGGAAGCTAAGATACTCTGTCAGCTTGTGAATAGCCTGGATAAGCAATCCATATAAGTATAATCTAAGAGCAAAATCACAACTAAGGATGTCCAGAGCTAAACTAGATGCTACCTTGGCTTTATTCGGAGCCACATAGTCAACATTCCGATAAGTGCCAATGTCATTCCAAATTCGATCCAATGCGTAAAGATCACAAACTAGTTTCAGAACCTTCTGAGTTTTCTTATCAGGACAGCTGCAATGAAAAATGGTTGATGAAAGTTTCATCAAAATAAAGGAACAGATGGTCCGCTGCATTCAAGATTTTTTTTTCTCATTTCTAAATCATAATTGTATGGTGAACTAACTTGTGAAACAAAATTGGGAAGTAAACTTGAGAACATACCTTTGCACTGCTTCGATGAACTTTGCAAGAATGACAGACTCAATATGTGACTCGGCGAGTGTTAAAAGATGATTTAAACATCTGTTCCATGCACCAAATCCTCCTAGTGATCTGCTATGCTTGTGAAGTCGAGTTGCAACACTTTGTAGTAGCCGAGAAGTTCGATGCTGCACAAAGTAGGTAATAATGCTAATCAGTAAAACTGAACTTTATCATTAGAAACACACAACAATACAAGTGGAAAGGAAATCAGACCCGGAAAGCATCAAGTTGAAAAACTGGGTTTCTCAAGTGATGTTCTCCTTCCCACCTAGCAGTGACTGGATTTGGCTGGGTGAGATAGGAAGCCATAGAATCTCTCAAGTAGTTCCATGTTACCGAGAGTGTTCCTCCTTGAAACTTCTCCTTATATTGTTTTAAGAGGTCCGCCGCCACCTACAATTAGCATATCAAATATTCAAATCATCATTGTCGAGTGTAAAACAGGCTAGTGACAGCTATTACTACCTGTTGCAGGAGAACTGTGTTATCCCCTTCAAATGTTTGAAATATATCATGGTCGTTCCGCAGAATGCCAAACCGATTTACAGCAGCATAACCATGGCCGCCACAAGCTTCACGGCATGTGCTAATAGATTTAGCTGTATAGGATGTAATGTAAGCTTTCAGACCAGCTGAGAGAGCATGGACATCACTAACAACTGCATCATCATGTGCCTTCTTCATTTCTGAATACTTCTCCACCAAATAAAGTGTTGCAAAGTGGAAAGCATACGTCGATGCAAGCATGGGCATGAGCTTGTGCTGCTGAGATTGGTAATCAAGAATGGAGACTTCTGGTTGTTTCGAGGGTCCAAATTGATGGCGGAGTAAAGAGTATCTCACAGCGATAGTAACTGCAATCTTCAGAACACCCCCAGAAGAATATGCCAGGCCAACTCTACCCCCAACAAGCTCCCCTAGAGTAGCTGCAAATCTTTTATTGACAGTTGGAAGGCTACTTGTGTACTTCCCATCCCTTGAAACATCTCCGAATCGGTTGAGTAGATTGTCTCGTGGTATTCTCACAGAACAAAACCGCAAAGCACCATTATCTACACCATTCAAACCCACTTTGTGACCACAATCATGAATCTCAATTCCATGAAGAACTTTGTGGGTCTTAAGATCTCTGATGGGGACAATGAAAGCATGAACACCCATATCCGCAGAGTCTCCCCCATTACCCTGGAGAGGCAAAATCAACCTTGCAAAGACTGTCGCAAACTTCCCATGAATTGCAGCATTGCCAATCCACCACTTTATAGCTCCATCATTTGGCGTATCGATCACAAACTCATCAGTAACAGGATCAAATGTAGCTGTCGTTTGCAAGCCTTGAACATTGGATCCTGTTCATCAAGGTTAAGCTATAACTTACAGTCTACTAAAATAAAAGGAGACTAAAATATGGCACTTTTTGTAGCCCTAAATAGACCAAAAGACAGTATCAAACCTATACTGATTCTTACCATGGTGTAGTTCTGTCATTGCAAAACAACCAGGATAGTCCAAATTATCAATACTGTCGAAGTACTTATCCTTGTGCTTCTTTGTTCCTAAGTTCACAACTGATCCTCCCCAAAGGCTGCATTTAGAAATACCCATAGTGTTACAAAAACAAAAGGCAAAAAAATAATTATAATAAAGTGCATCATTTGTAAATCTCATAGGTAATTAAATGAAGACCTTAGGAGGAATTTCGCTTTTCCAATAAAGAGTTTTAAGTTTGCAAGTTTTCCTTTCAAAGACGCTTGTTACTTTCCCCTGTTAGGCTGCTAAATGTCACTTGATAGGAGCATATTCAAAACAATAGTGGACTTCTACAGAGGGAAAGAGCACTAGAAGGAAGGTAAAAGCATACTAGGGCCAAAGCAAACTAGTAAAACTTTTTTCTTAGTATAAAAGGGCAACCTGATGCACGACACTCTCGTCAATGCGGTCCCGGAGAAGAGTCTATTGTACCTTGCAAGAGGTTATTTTCAATATTCGAACCCGTGATCTCTAGGTCACACAGAAGCAACTTTACCATTGTGCCAAGCTCCCCTTCAAAAAGTTTTTTTCTTAGGATATTATCAGAAAATAGGGCAAAGCAAACCAGGGCCAACAAATAAAGTCCAAGTCTATGCTATTGGATGTAGTTTATTTCCAAAGGGTATCATCAGTTCAATATGCACATACTGCTCCTCAGTTTTCACAACAAAGCCCCAATCATTCAGTTCAACAATGAAGGAAACCCATTGATTTTTACATGAATCTAACATTGCGACAATGATCAATCATGTGGTAAAAATGTACGTAATTTCTAGATAAAAACATGACAACCAAAAACAAACCCCCTAAACCCAAAAATAGCATCAATGACGAAGATCGATTCTAGTTAGTCTATATCAGGTCATGATCACTTAAAAAAAAAAACAAAAAAACTCAAGGAGAGATTGACCTGTACTGGACGCCCAGCTTGATGCCCAATGAGATGTCGATTCCTCCGACAGCCTCACTGATGGCGAAGTACACGGAGGGATCATCGACGACATAGCGGAAGGGGCGGATACCAGCTTCACGGACGAGCGCGGTGAGCTGTCGCATACAAAGGTCACGGTGGTCGGCGGTGGAGATCTCCACCGGTGTTTGCAGCTCCGGGCGGGAGCGGAAGAATTCGAACACCCTCAGCTGTATGTCCCTGTGCGGGCTCATCAAGTAAGCAGCAAGCGCCGGCCCGCTGGCCTCCACCCTCCGATCGCGGCTCGCACAAGGGATCATGGCCAGCCCCCGATCGAAAGTCAGAGAGGGCTCGTGGAGGTGGAGGGATAGGAGGCGTAGGCGGCGGAGCGCTGGGGATTCGCCTCCGTCGGACGCCTCCGCAGTCGTCGTCGTCGTCATCGTTGGCGGGCGATCCATGGTCTTGCGTGATGGATCAGGCATGATTAGGTTCTTCGGTTCTTTTATGGAGACCAGACGGAAGCGTCGGAGCTTGGAGAATGGGACCCAGTTCGTACACGTGGATAGATAAGATTGGCTTCAAAATTCAGTCGTGGAACATTTCATGTGCACGATGTTATCATGTCTGATGACGCGGTGAGTGACGTCATGAGATATGTTTAGATTTCGATGCCACGTCATTGCGAAGGCAGAATTGACCAAAGGGCGGAATTTTCAAAAGATAATTTTAAGATTTTATCCTTCTCATTAATTATTATGATATTATATTAAAAAACAAACAATACGACATTAATTTTTAAAAATAATATTATTTTAATTTAAATCCTCCCATAATAAATTAGATATTTAAAATGTAAAATTTAATTATAATATATTATTAAAGAGTTTTTTTAATAGATTATAAATTTGAGAATATTAACTATTAGGTGGACTTTTATGTATATTTTTTTGATTTATTTTAATAATTAATAAAAAAAATTATGAGATCAAATTAATCATCTTAAAATTAGTCGGATCGAAAATTTGATATCAAATATCAACTAAAAAAATAATATGATGTTATATTTTGAAAATTAATATCATAATAATTTTGATTTTTGAAATACAATATGATAATAATGTTATTCAATAAAATTCAATATTATATATTGTTTTTTTTTAAATACTAAGAGAAATAAAATATAAAATAAATAGGTCGTTTGAAAATTTTGAAAGTTATACATCTTTTGAAAATTTCGTCTTTATCAATTGCCAAAAGTAGATAATAATTTTAAAGAAAGGAATATAAATAGAATGCCGGAATATATATGTTTATCTATATTTAACCTTTCTTAGATGTGAAAAGATTTAAAGCACTTCAAACTAACAATTTATTTTATATATGGGAAGATGTGAAAAGATTTAAAGCACTTCAAACTAACAATTTATTTTATATATGGTAAGATGTGAATTAAAGTGCCTTTTTAAAATTTATTATTATTTTTCCTCTCTAAATGCCCTTCTAAACTTGGCCATCCAATTTTGAAGGAAGGAATATAAATAGAATGGCGAAATATATATGTTTAACTATTTAGTTCTGATATTTAACCTTCCTTAGATGAATTTCAAACTAACAATTTATTTTATATATTAGAAGATGTGAATTAAAGTGTTTTTTTTTAATTTATTATTTTTTCCTCTCTAAGTGCCCTTCTATACTTGGCCATCCAAATCACGGCACCCAAACTTAATCACCCAAAAATACCCAATTAAAATTCAGGATAATTACCAATCCACCCCCCAAATACATATGATTTCCACAAACAATATTTTTATCTCCTTGAAAAAAACATTGTTTCAAAGTTTTGTTGATAGTGCTTCTTTCCTCCTCAGCTACCATCGTACCTCGGCTCTTACTTCTCAAGTCTTTCCCTCTTAATCTCCATTTACATGTATATGGGCTTTCAATTCTTCTCTAATTTAATTTACTTGGGTTAGGGTGCCTTTTGTGTTGGGCCATGTCTTTAACCAAAATCGCATGAGGTTCAATTGCCTTTAACCAAAACCATACTATTAGAGCAATTATGTTCTCATCCATCATGGGTTTTGATATTTAGTTGGAGAGTTTAATTTAGGACAATATTTGTTTCAAATATGTGTATGAAAGTCATGAAGGGATTGATTGAGATACACATGAAGATTTGAAACTTGGCGTGGCTAAGGTTGTTGATTACTCAATAGCTTGAGGTTCGTTGAAGATCAAAGAAGGATGATATTAAATATCTAACAAATTATAGGACAAGGAGCATCAAAATATATTTGCGCCAGAGGAGGAAAACAATAGGTGAAGCGTAAAGAATGACATATGGAGCGAGCCAAAGCTTAGTGCATCTAGGGGATAAGTAGTTTGTGAGGGATGGCCTCGTGGTGAAGGAGTTATAAGGTAAAACTCTTAAGTGAATCGAGAATTAAGAGACATGTGTAGGATCGAAAAAGCACTACACTGGGGGTGGGGGTGAATAGCATTCGTAGCTTTTCATGTTTTTCATAAAACTTGAGTTAAAGCAGCAGAAACAGTAAGGAAATAAAGAAACAAACAAGGCTAACTCTTTTCTTTTTTACTTGGTTCATACCCAGGCAGTTACTAGTCCAAGACCTACACCCGTTGAGTACTTTCGTTGGACAATTCACTATAGATTTGAAGGTTACAAAAATCTGAGTACAAGTGAATAATAGTAAGTAAATTACACTGACAACAAGATGAATAGTAACTTGAGCTTTGGTTGTCGGAGCAGTCTTTCAGCGTCGTAGAGAGCTTTTCGGAGCAGCATGTAAGCACGAAAGTCGTAAAGAATGGTTATTTGAGGTTGCTAGTTGAGTCTTCTTTTATGGATGCTAATGTGTGCTGACCAAACAAAGGATGCCACCTCATCCTACTGCGCGTCGAGGTGATTAAGGCGCCTCAATTCCTTTGAGGTGTCTGAATCGACTTAGGGCACCTGGATCACTTACAAGCGCCTAAATCATCTTTTTCAGGTTTTAAGTTTTCTGCATTACAGAGTTAGCATAGAAAATATAGAATAATTTTAACTAAAAATTATTTGACATTCTCGGACTATCCGGCCCTGACTTTCGGATTTCCAATGAAATCCTTGGTTGGACCGACGCCTATTGTTCCCTCAACGGGAACGCGTCCTCACTTACTCCTCTCAGGAGAGTATATCTGTTGTCAAATATCTAGTCCTTCAGACCTGTTTGGACTTTTACACGACATCCAATCTTAACCTACGAGACTTCCCCCTAGTAGTTTAATCCTCGACCTGTCTAAACTTCTGTCTGGTGTCCTCGACCCCTAGGGCTTCCCGCCTAGTATCCTCGACCCTTAGGACTTGTACCCGACATCCTCGATCTGTCAAGTCTTCTGCCCAATCTCCTTGACCAAGACTTCCTTGCCCAGTCCACACCAACCAAGACTTCTTTGCCCAGTCCAACCGACCAGGACTTCTTTGCCCAGTCTACTCGACCAAGACTTCTTTTGCCTAGACTCAACTAGGACTTTCCTATAAACTTGATCAATATCGTTAAATAATAATTAACCTTAACTTTGAACCTTTGCCAACATCAAAATCAATCGATTATCTGGTGCTTCCTGCACCAACAACATGTATCTGGTGTTAGAAGATCGATGGCCTACCTAAAGGGGGAGGGTGAATATCTGACAAACAACATGCATCTGGTGTTAGAAGATCGATGGCCTAGCTAAAGGAGGAGGGTGAATATCTCACAGGCACCTACACATGATGATTCTATAAAACTCTTATTCTCTATAGCAAGGTCACACGATTACATGCAGTGGAAAATAAAACTTAATAGAATCAAACACTTACAAGCTCAAACATGATGATGTAACATGATTTGGAACATCTAGTTCCTACTCCATGTCCTAGATCATTCATGTAGAACAACTTTAGAAAGTATTTATATCTTTCTCCTTTATGGTACTTGATGTGCGTAGATTATATATATTTTTATGCATTGTTTGACGCACATCTTCTTACATTTCAATGACATGATCTATATTATTACACCTCATTTTATTATGTTATCATCTTTTTTACTTTATATCATTCGGAGATCTGCTCTTTGCGTGTTTGTATTTATAAAATGCGTTTTGGAGCAAAATGAAACTTTTATGGAGAGCAAAGCAGAAAAGCAAAGCAGAGCAGCTAGGAAAAACCCTGGTCGTGCCTCCCAGGCACGGCCAAGGCACAGGTCGTGCCTCCCCAGGCACGGGCGTGCCTCAGATGTAGTAGAAGCTCAATTCCTGACTGTGTCTATCA
>JBBUKS010505822.1:0-13894 GCA_038050645.1 Hedychium gardnerianum | reverse complement strand
CTTTTGGGTAGAGCCCAAGAGCAAAACCATGAGGGCCTAGGCCCAAAGTGGACAATATCATATCATTGTGGAGATATTTAAATTCCTTCGGTCCTAACAAAATACCCTCCTGGGGCGTGACAACGAGTTTATCCGAAAGATTTAAAAAGAGTTTAAAAATTAGATTATCTAATTAAGAGAGACAAAGTTTGGTTGGACCAAACGAATGACAAATATGAAAAGTTATATGTCGGAATGGAAGCACGGATGAGCCACATCTTTTGAAGATGTGATGGATCCTCTTTGGTTTAATAATAAATTAAATTGGTTTAGTTTAATTATTGAACAAAGTGGTTTGCTTCTCTTTGAACCAAACCAAGAGTTTAATGGATTAAATTTTGATTAAGGCTTAATGGGTTGAGTTTGGGCTTAGGAGATGACTTATTCTCCAAGTCATTAAGGAGGTGTATAAATATATAATTAGGTATTAGAAGAGGAATTCTATTTGGAATAGAATTGGATTTAAGTTTTGGAAAGAGTTTCCAAAACTCTTACCTCTCTTCTCCCTGTGTCGCCCAACACCAAAGGAAGGAGTTCTTTGGTCCACCGCTCCCCAAGCTTCGACCATCACCCACTGGCCAGCAGGACGCCGGAGGAGCCTTCTCCGGTTGGCCACTGCCATTCCAAGCAAGGAAGATCCGGCGGGACAACTTGTTGTCTGCCGACGTTTTGTCTCTTCCCGACCTCCTCCAATCTCCATTTTGGTGAAGAAACATTGTTACCGGATCCCCGACGCCTTGGGGTACTTCATACCTTGTCGGTAGAGAATTACGGATGCCGAACAGCGAGAAAAAAGACGCAAACAACCCCCTTTTCGGGGTCAGACAGCAAGCTTCCTTTTCGTGTTTATCTTTCGTTTGATGTCGTCTGATTACGTACGCCGCCAGACACCAAATCTCGTCTTCACACGCAAGCTAGTACCCTTCGTGAGAATGGAACTCGTGACCTCCGAAGTCATCTTGAGGAGTTCTCGGCGTGGATATGAATAGAGGTAAAGCTCGACAATGTTACTCGATTGATGCTCTTTCCACTTCACGTGATCCGTCAAGTATAACAAGAATAAAAAAAATTTCATAAAATTTTATATTACGTTTATGTCTGCACGTGTTGTATCTTACATGCGTGGATGTGTGTGTTGTAATAAATTAGGATTTATTATTTATATCTTCTGTTGTGCACATTTTGAAATGTCTAAAAGCACGCATCCACGTCCGGCTACCCCAACAAATGGCTAATACATGGGGCGTTACAATCATGAGGTACAAAGGTCAAATCCTGGCTAGTAGCCAGGTTCCTACTCTCCCCATGGACTGGTCACTGTTCGGACTAGTAGTCACTCATGATTTACCTCCTCCTTGTTGGTCCTGGGATAGGCTCGCAGAGGACACTGGGCGAGCGTTTCACCTTTTGCCACCATAATTGATTTCATATACAATTGCAAAAGTTGTAATAACTACAATTACATCACCAAATATTATTTACGTTTGGTTCAAATTATCATGCATAATTGGTTATAGAAAATAAAATATAATTTAATGTTGTTTGGTTCAACTTTTGAATTACACTAACCTTACCACCTGCAAGACGTCCAATTCTCTCCAATAAGCTCTCAAGGTCTCTCCAACAAGCTCTCAAGGTCTCTTCAATAGCTATCGAACTAAGGTCGAGGGGTCGAATTTCGGAGTTGACAAGGTGTAAATCCCTGCATCCTATGTAACTCACCCCTAGATCTACTTGTCTTCTCGGTCACTGTGATTTACCTTCTTTGTATTGGTCTTGAAGCGAGCTGGCAGAGGCGGCTCTCATGATCTCTTCAATAGCTATTGAACCGAGGTCGAGGGGTCGAATTTCGGGGTTGACAGGGCGTAAATTCCTGCACCCCATGTAACTCATCCCCACATGTACTTGTCTTCTCAGTCACTGTAATTTATCTCCTCCGTATTAATCTTGAAACGAGCTGACAGAAGTACTGGGGCGAGCGCTTTGTCTTTTTGCCACTTCAATAACTATTGAACTTATTTTACACAAGTACTTAAGAATTTAAATTGGCAAAGTTGGATGCTTTCTTTCGCAATAAAATATGAACTTTAGTTCTCCCACTTCCTTTAAGGCTTCAAATGGGCTTCTCACCTTAAGTATGCTGATAGTTCCTTTAACATCACCAAATAATATTAAAATGAAAATGAATGTGTATTAAATGGATGTATTAATATAATGAGTACATGATATCTTATAATTTTTAAGAGATAATATATATTAACGTTCAAATCAATGCGGATGCTTAACTAATATCTATGCTAACTTGATGTTTTTTTATATCTTTTTCACTATTATTATCTAGAGGAAATCATTTTTATGGAGTAATCATATGGATTTATTCATTCACAACTTTCAATCCACAATTGTTAACCTATCAATAAATTTAAATGTGACTTCCATAAGTCCTTTTTCTATATTAGTTCTATGATATTTTTTTGGATGATATTCTAATAAATGACAAATTTATATATATATCGATTTGAATTTTTTTTAGCTTAGTATTATAATTCAACCCCTAAACTTTAAAGGTAAAATCTTAAATGACGTATCCCGAAGTTAAAAAAAAATACACAAGTGCGCACGAAAGGAGCACACTGTAAGTCCACAGGATAACAATCATATATATATATATATGTTATCATGCTCACTTCTCCGTGTGCACCTCATATACATCAAGTATAATTTTTTTTTAATTGTATTTTAGAGTAAATGGTTAAGATTTTGGAGTTTAATTTTTAGGGTTTAGAATTTAGATTATAGTATTCAAGCTAAAAAAATTTTTAAAAAAAAATCAAAAAAAAATAATTATACTTGATATATATGGGGTGCATACAACGAGTAGCGAGGTGAACAAAATAATATTTCTCATATATATAAGACTTCTCTAACAAATTCAAATGGACAATGCATAACTAATATCTATACTAATTATAGGTACTTTCTTTGCATCTTTATCATCCCTTGCTATGAAAAGAATTATTGTTTTAAGAGAATTCTTTGATAATTTAAAAGTAATATTTTACATGATCTTCTCATGTATCACAAATGAACGTTTAATTTCTCCTTAAGACAAATGATAATGGATATGTAATATTTAGAATCTAATTTCAAGCACTAAAGCTAAATATAAAGTTATCATTAATCATTTGGCTTTAATTCTACAATTTAGTATGACAACATTAAAGTGATATATCTTTCAACAAATTCAAGATTTCATACTTGCACAAAATTTGTGAAAATTAATTTTCATATTATTTAAAAAAATTGTGCCGAATTAACAACATTTTTAAGACGTTGACAATGAAAGTCAACGTGCAATAGCTCCCGTGGAATGGAATTTGCAAGGAGGTAATAGCAACGCATTAATTTTAATCAACAAAGATTTACAACATAAATAATATTGAGAAAAAAATTAAAAAGACGTCCTAAATTAACTATTCACTTTAATCAATATAGTTACTATAATGTAAAAAATTAACTATTTATTTTAATCAAAATGACTACGTACAGATATTATTATATCAAACAAAATTTTTACCAACTTAATCAAAATTATTTAAACTTCATCAAAAACTCTTTAAATTAATCAAAATCACTCTAAAATAATTATAATTAAATCTTAAATCATAACTTCTAAAATCAATTGAAAACTATAGACAGTTTCTACACGTCCTTTTAATGAATATTTAGTGCTATAATTAATTGCAACTTATCATACCTCACTTTATTTCCATAACTATTGTAATAATTTATTATATTTACATTAACTATTTAATCTCTCAACCACTCCAGCAACTCATCCAGCGCCGCCGCCGGCATTATCTCTACCTCTCCCTCCTCCTCCTTCGCCACCGAAGCACCACCGGATCCCGCTACCTCCCGCCGCCTCTTTCTCTCTCCGGCGGCGTGCACCTCATGGTCAATATAATTGCCAGTCCAGCTTACCGGGGCCTCCGCGACGACGGACTCCCTCCCCGTGAGGCATTGCACCGCGGATTTGAACTGGCAGGTGTCTACTTCCACGAACGTTGTTATGATGACTTTGACCTTCGCCGGAGGTGCCGCCGCCGGCAATCGGCCACCGCTCCGATGGCCACTTTGGTTGTTGTACGGAAACATGGCTTTTTTACTTGAGGGAATTGGAAATCGATCAGAAGGAAGTTGTGCTGCGTATGCTCTGCTTTGAGCGACTGCTTACGGCTAGTTGACATTTATAATAGTTTGCAAGTTGACTATATCTGAGTGAGTTGAGCAAGGGCGGCGAAGTTGACTAATTAAAGATAAAGTCCACTATGTGACTCTGAAAAAGTCTTGAGTTTCTCTTCTTCCCCCAATTCGCGGATTTAAACCACGCACGTTTTTATTTTTAAAGAAAATGTCGTCTTATTCTGACAAAAGATCAAGCATTTAAATCCATATTATAATAATAATAATAATAGTAGTAGTTTAGTTTTATCATTTTTATCCCAAAATTTTTAGGGAAATTTATTAAAATACATGCTTGTTAATTGAAATTACTAGAAGATGTTTCAATAAAAAAAATTATCAAAAATACCTAAATGCCAAAATAGATTTAGTTGGATATAAAAAAAAAATAAACATTCTAGTTAGGGTATTAAAAAATGTTGATTTTAGAAACTCAAGGTAAATTGCAAATCAACTTGCATAGGACAATTCGTTAATAAGCTTGCATCTTAAATGTTTGATCCAAGTTGCAATTACTAATTTTTTTTTAAAAGTGCATCTAACTTTCAAACTTTTTAAAAGACACATTTATTTCTCATTTTATTCCTCTCATTAGCTACTATAATATTACATTCAAAGAATAATATCACTATGATGCTATATTTCAACATCACAATAATATTAATTTTAAGATTTATATCGCATCAAAATGATATTAATTTTTAAAAATTAATATTACAATAATATTAATCTTTGAAATCTAACACCATGGTAAAATGAAAAACAAATATATGCTTTAAGATATTTGAAAGTTACGTGTGTTTTTGATAATTTCGTAACTTTAAGTGTGTCTTTGGTAAATAGCTGGTCATAAATATTTGATTATGGCGAGTGATAAAAATTAAGTTTTTTGCACAGGCGCCAAAATTGAAATATATTGGGTGTCACATTGGACTATAGTGGATTGAAAAGTTCTACTATAATAAGTGTCACAATTTAGTTGAAACGTCATAGTTTGTCAAAAAAGACTCAACCAACCAATAATTAAACAAGACAAAAGTGATATAAGAAGTCTAATCTAATTATCTAGTACAGTGTAATTATTTACGTTAACATAGATATTTTATATATGCGTATTTTTTTAAAAAAAAATTAGAATTTACAATATAATATTTAGATTAAAAAAAATAAAATAAAAATAATACTAAATAGGCACTGAGGTGGACAGTAAACCATCCCTATTTTATATAAATGAAGCTCATGTAACTATTATATAATGTGCCCCTATACAAACGTCCCCTATTAGATCTTTCATGGAAGGGGCTTTTACGTCCTCTTGATTTATTTTTTTCGTATTAATTTTAAAATAAATTGACAAAAATATTAAATACGAACGTTTCATTTTTTGTCTTCATAAAAAAACTTTTACACAAGCTTGATCTTTTATAATGCCCCGTGCATGAGGCGACAAGTGATGGGGGTCGAGCCTTGTGGCCCCGGAGAAGAGAGCACACCAAACATGTTCCAAGCAACTTGATAACGACAACCTTCTCTACTAATTACTGGAACAACAATGAAGGGCAAATCCTTGGATACAATGAAGAGCAAGAGTTATAGCCAACTCATTATTGTCCTCCATGCTTTGGATCACATTGTCATGAAACACACTTGCAAAGTAGTTGTAGATATCATGTACATTCTAACTTCTAATATTAATTTAATCATCTGGTGGTAGTCCAATATATCGTGCAACATCAAGAACATAAAAAAGAAAAAGGCTGAAACTATTTGTTATCGTATCCTAGAAAAAAAAGGAGCATATCTGTATATGGGAAAAGGATTATCTATCGAAGTTCTGAGCTAAATTTCCAGAAGCAGCAAAGGATTTTTAGACGTTGTATATCCCAACAGACAGCATCATGAACAAGGTTTGTCTGTTTCAAACACTGCGATGGAACAGTAGCACATAGTTTACTCTTGGCAGCCAAGTAGCTTTCAGTAGGTGAAGAGAGAACTACTGCCTCGTTGGTAATTATGCTGGATTTGCTTCTTTTGCTGTTTCGCTGATGGAATCAAGACGCCAGTTCTGTTTGTTGCTCTGATTTGGATCATACTGGGATATGCATAAGATCTTCTTATGGTAGTTTCTAAGTGTTTGCCGATGTCCGACACTGACATAGGTTATTCCTGCTTCTGCAATCCGTCTGTACATGTGGGCCTGCGCAGAAGATGCAAGTATTAATGATTAAGCATGGTCATGCATCTGCAGAAAATAAACTACAGGTTCTTTGCATGCAATTATTTATTATATCCTTGAAAACTTGCAGGAAAGGAGATCATTTTGATACCTCATTGTCGTCGTCTAATGCACTTGTAGATTCATCCAACAAAACTAATATTGGCTTTGCGAGTAACAAGCGAGCAAATGCAAGTCGCTGTTGTTCACCAAGTGAAAGAACACTAGACCATTCATATATGGAATCCAAACCATTGAAACGAAACAATATATCTCCAAGTTGAACAATTTCAAGTACTTGTTTCATATCGTCAACTGTTGGCTTCTGGGGCTTATTGGATTGACTTCCTAAGTTTGGTACTTGAGATAAGAATGGCAGAGAACCTAAGAAACAAGAAACCAGTTGGAATGGTTGCTTTTCCATAAATGGTTTCAGATAAATGAATAAATTATAATTTGTTAAATGGTATGCACAACTACAGTTTTGCAGCTAGCACCAATTTGGACAAATGACAAGGTATCAAAGACCATAGTGACATCACGGGGAAAAAAATAACCAGATATATAAGAACTGTTAGTTCATGAAAAGATGCATTGAGAAAGTTATTTGACGCACAAATTGTTCACAAAGCAATAGCATATAAGATCTTATGAAATGTACCAGCAGAATCATTTGAGGTAGGGTCCATTTCCTCACTCCAAGTTGGATAAAGCAGTTGCTGCCGAAGTGTGCCCAAAACCATATATGGCTTTTGGGGAAGGAAAAATACACCAGCAGCTCTACTGTTTCTGGATCCTCTTTGTTCTTCATCTGCCTTCATTGCATCTTGTGATCTTGACAAAACAGTATCTTCTATATTGAATATGATATTTCCCTTACCAGTATTCCATAGACCAGCAAGAGCTCGTAAAAATGAAGTCTTACCACTTCCACTTGGTCCCATTACCTATAAATGTACACCACCTCTAAAATGAGAAACTGATAATATAAAACAATAGTAATATTGGAATTGACATGAGAAATGAATGGAAGGTTTGAGTCAATTACTAGTGATTTTGTGAAAGAGAGTCAACAAGAGTGATGAACAGCTAGTGGGAAAACAATGCAACAATGGGGCAGGCGATGACTTGGTGAGTGTTGGAAGTAGTGAGAGCGAAAAGGACACTAAGGGAGATGGTGGACGTGTCAATGAGAAGACTGATCTATGGTTTTTTCTAATTGATCGAACGAGACCGCTCTATGTTGGAAATTAGGAATTTTGTCTAAATTGCAACTGGTACATCAGACTTATGCTTTGAACTAACATTTTGGATATTGGGCTGATACTGATTCGACCCTTGGACAAATATAGTACTGATTTACCAAGCAGAGTGCTGCCCAGTAACACTTTGACAATCCAATAACAAAATAGTCCTACTTGTATTGGACCAATATCCTTAATTGGCCTATTGACAACAGCAACAATCCAAAACTTTGCTTAAAACTTCTGTCCCAATACTTGAATGGCACAGATCAGTTATTTAAAATTCAGTTTATTCAAGTTAATATACAACAGTTTGAAAGTGTTTTTTTTTTCAAGTAGCTACTCGAGCAGCTACATAGTTCATCAAACCATGTGTGGGAGCCTTACCAGTAAATGCTCCTTGTCATTGATCTCCATAGATAAATCAGTGATGAGCACATTCTTCGTTCTAGGTGTTTGTAATGTTAGATTTTCAATCTTTAATAACTTGTGATGCTTGACCTGAGAAACAGATCCATTAGAAACCAACAAAGATGGATCCTTGTCACCAAACTGAATATTAACTCGATCAGTATCATCAAGCTCTGTTATGTATGCTTCACTATCATCTAAAACATCATCAAATTCCCCTGTAAGAAAGACAAGGAAAGAGGTCAACAAATAGTCTATGATTAGACGAAGGAAAAAAGGCTTGTTCACTACACTAACGTAGATGCAGCTTAATAGTTGATGTTTGGCATATTTATGAGGTATATTAAGTTTCTTAGGACTTGTTAGTAAACAATGAGTCACTCACGCCTTACACAGACAGCAAAGAACCTTGTTGCAAAAATTATTTCCTATGAAAAGTTTAATTAGACACAGAACCACACTTTTCAGATATTCATACCCTAATTCGAACATGGCCTCTTACTATAATGTGTGAACCATCTTTAAAAAATTACTTGTCTCATAATTTATGATTATTGCGTGTTAACAATTCAAGGGGCAAGAACAACATAGGTAAGATGGGAAGTACAATAATCATGTTACCTTGTAGCAGCAAGCTAGAATATTTAATTGATTAACTAAAAGATTCAATTGATTCACATTAAACCATCATTATCAAGGAAAATCCACTGAGGAAAACACCAAGCAGAACCCTCAGAAAAAGGAAGTACTTAGTATCAGCATTAAGATTTAACATAAACATAAGAAGCTTATTAGGTCCCAAGAGTCCACTGCTTGAGATTTCTTGAAAACAGTATTTTACCAATTTCTTTCACAAGAGATTTAAAGCTACAAAATTATCTGCTAACAGAACTATATTGTTCCATAATCTGATGTGCTAGCATAATTTTAGCACTTATTACACAAGTTCCATGTAAATGGAAATTACAACTAAAACAAGTACAAAATTCATAACAAAACTTTCGTGATAAAGGAATAGAATTTTTTAGTGATGAAATGATAGGGATTTTACCAAGACGATTTATTACAGCTGAGAAGGCACTGATGGCTTGAAATTGGAACACGACTAATGAAAAATCACTTAGTATATGATTGAAAGCAGAAACGGATTGGTTGATCACCCCAAATTCAATTTTTCCTGAGAAGTACATAGGAGCAACAACTGCAGCAGGAAGAATTTGAATCAAATAACGGTAACCATTGGTGAAAAACTCAAGATTTCGAGATGCAACCAATAGTTCCTGCAAAACAATAAACAACAACCTATTAAACATTGTAAGAAATGTAATGCTGATGCTGTTAAAACTGTCAAGAGCATTAGAGATAATAGAGTTACTAGGTGGATTGGATTTAGTCCTGTACTAATAGTTCTAGGTTTCAAATTATCAAGTCCTATGTATGTCCATATAATGGCTATCTTATATTTAGTGCTAGTAAGCTTTCTTTCTCTATACTTGACCAAAATCTATTTATCTACTAGGATCAATGTTTTAAGAAATAAATTCAGGAATAACATGATCCCACCTTTTCATAGTGTATATGGACTAAATTATTTTCCATGAAAATACTCATTAATTACATATAAAAAATTAGAACTATGAATGAATCTCAATGAAAATATTTTTAAGAAATTAATCAGAATTTTAAACCATCATAAAAATAGTTTACACTTAACTTATCTCTAAGTTTATACCCAAATCATAAGATAGAATTGAATCCTTAGCGATAGTAAAGTATAGAGTTTATGAAAGGCCTTCAAAGGATGATGTGTAGAATAGATAATCACCTTCAGGAAGCATAATGCTGATTGAATTACCAATACTTATCACACTGTTCCGCTCTTTATCCACACCAAATAGCCATTCATTATTTTGTTCCACAAAGTATGAATGAATCTAGAGTTAAGTTCCTCAAGCCTTTTGAATTGATTTGCATAGTTTTTGTCCAGAAGTACCTCTTTTTTTGTTCTAAATATAAAAAACGACATTACACTAGGGACCTACTTGTAATTCTTTACATTGACAAACAATATACATAAATAGAGGAGACACCTAGCATAATGAACCCTAATAATTCTCCAGTACTCTTAACATAAACAAACTTGGTTTCTCTGTAAGTATAAGGTTTTATAACTATTTGTTGATATCAAACATAAGGTATCGTTGATGTACTGATCTCGTATTATTTTGTTTGTCCTCAAAATAAATTAATAGAAAAGGAGAAAAACACAATCAAATTTAGTCTCCAATTTCTAAGTTTGATAATTCAGAAATATAAGACATAGATGATGAAAACTGGTCATAGTGCATTGAATATCATTTTTACGATGAAGTACCATCATAGTTATGCTACAAATAAATTTCATAACAAAAATCATTTACAACTCATGATGAATAATTTCAAAAAAAGAAGTGAAATTGTGATTCTATTTTCTAACAAATTTAAGTAAATGGCATAAGAAAACCTTAGAACAAATTGACAAAAACCATGATGAGAAATCCACTAAGCATTCTCAAAAGAAAAGAAGAATGAAGTGCTAAGCTTGTAATAGCTATGGTGGTATTTAAAATGCCAAAGAAGCAA
Organism: Hedychium gardnerianum; assembly: GCA_038050645.1. Lineage (NCBI taxonomy): Eukaryota > Viridiplantae > Streptophyta > Magnoliopsida > Zingiberales > Zingiberaceae > Hedychium > Hedychium gardnerianum. The sequence continues at coordinate 3,118 of JBBUKS010505822.1, read as the reverse complement.
TTTTAAAATTATTTGAGAAGCATAGAGAAACCCTACAGTTAAATTCTCAAAAGCACTTTTAAAACGTTGCAGTAGAAGTTGCATTTCATTTCCCTCGCCTCCATAAAAGGCAATTGACTCAGCGTTTTCACGAACTCTCACGAGTCCATATCGGAAATCTGCTTCTTTCTTCTCTTGCATGAAATTCAGAGTGACTAAGCCCTAAGTAGAAATGGCAGTATGTGTCAGGAGAACACAGTGTATGCAATAAAAGTGCCAAAACGAACATAGGAAGCAACCAAGAAAATTTACCTTACCAAGAAGAACACTTAAAGCTGTACCGCCAAGAGAGTAAACAATAAGTACACCAAATAATGGTGGATAAATTCCATATAGAATGTTGCTGAATGATATCAAATCAATGGCTGAATTGAACAGAGTCAAAGAAAATGAAAGAGCAGTTCCAGTAAAAGAACTTAGATCATCTACAATCCGTTGGTCTGGATTATCAATAATTGATTGAGATTGGATCTTGTAGAATGTCTGGTTTTTAAAATAGCGTTGCATGTAGTAACTTGTCATCCAAGATCTCCATCTCAAGGAAAGGGTTTCTCTGGCATAATCTCTTACGACAAAAAACTGCAATATACCAAAGAAATGCTTGAAAAATACTCATAATCAAGAGTATGGAACATGATTTTACATCAGCAACACAGAAAAATTACACAAATTTTCTTGAATGCATAGTAAGATAGTTTGAGAAGTCTTACTCATACAAAGAGAACATCTTAGATAACTAAAGTTAATAATGAGTGAGTGGATTATCCTGAAACCAGAAAATTACACTGGCATCATCAAATATTTATGATGATCTTACTGCAAAATTCATACTAGGCATTAGGGAAAAAATTACTAAATTCATCTTAGTTTAAAATTTGTGTTAATAGTGATATCATGGCGGAATCTTAGTAGCAGCTAAGAGTCACAAAAAGACAAATATTGTCCACCCACATGGTTGGAACTTAAGGCTTATTGTCTTCTTCTAGAAATGATGCTATGGTGTCTTAAGTTACTAAAATCTTTCAATGTCTTCAATTTGTCGTTAATGAATTTGCATGTTTTTGTTTTAATTTATTTTATGAGCTTATGGAGTGTAAGGGGCTTCATAATTTTGACTTGACAATTATTCTCAGTGATATCAAAGATTTTAGGGGTGGACATGACTAGCCTGAAACTGATACACCAAACCAGAACAAACTAAATCAAATCAAAAACTTTGATCTATCAAGTTATTGGTTTAGTTTTGGGTTGCAAAATAGATAATTTTATTGGCTTCAGTTTGGTTTCGGTTTATGTCTGGATGAAATTGATAAAACCAAACTGATAAATTAGTTTATAAATGTAAAATACAATTATATCTAAATGCAACACCATAAAACCTGAACTAATGATGATAATTGTAAATATAAAATATAAATGCCTAATTAGAAAGTTGTATTTATTTGTGTCTATCCGATTTCTTACAACAATAAAAAGGGCAGCTCATTACACAAAACTCCCGCCAATGTGGGGTCCTAGAGAAGGATTTATTATAGACAGTCTTGCCTTACATTGCAAGAGGTTGTTTCTGCGACTCAACCCCGTGACCATCAGGTCACACGGCAATAATTTTGCCATTGCGCCAAAGCTCTCCTTCATTTTTTACAACAATATACGAGTTTATTTAATTTTATTATTATTATTTTCCAACTTTTATTATATATTTTATTAATATACAAATTTATTTAACTTGTGAGGATTTACCAGACACCTTGATTATGAAGAAAAAAGATTCATTTCATGGAATGCATGTATCTGAGCTGGCAAGTAGCATAGCATGCTGCAATTAACATGCATGCAATTGATAACGTAATTCAATTAACATTTTTAATGTGAATGCATGATGCATGCAACAACTAATTAACGCAGGCAAAACACCATTAAATTTGAAATTTGTAAGGTCATTCAATCTGCAGATTTAGTAAGACTGATTTAAATCCGTGTTCTGCAATCTGCAGGATCTATCTTATGTACAAAGCAAAGGAGTTTCAAGCCCTCTCCTATTTTTCTAGATTTTTTAAGAAATTTAAAAAAAAAAAAATCCACGGGGCTCCTCTGATCCTAGCCATTTCATTGCTTTAGAAGTTGGGAAAGCAGCTGCTTCATCTTCTATGATAATCTTTAATCCAATGTTTTTCCTCACTCTCTCTCCTAGATTTATATTGGTCAATCATCCATCATCGGAGTCCCTTCGTCTCCCTGCAGTAGTTGTAAGGTTGTGAGACCGTGTGTCTCTGTCTGCCCATGTATGCGTTAATTCCAAATAAAATTGCATTTAAATTTTAATATTAATGTTATTTTTGCATGAGTTTCAATTAATTTTCAAAAGCATATATAGAACACACCTATTTGTTTCACTTGTGGAGTAGAGCAATGGAAGCAAGGATGCAAAGGCTCAGGTGAGAAGTTTATGGCTCAGTTAATGGTGTCATGTTGAGAACATCGTTAACCTTGTTATTGCCTACAACCACGTGGGTAACTATTTTCACATTGGTGCACACAACACCTCTTTCATTCTTTACATACTTGACCAACACAATTACTGTTGTTTCATTTTTCGAGGATGCCAATATTGTAGAATATTTGTCTCTTCAATTGTCTTCAAGTTTTAAAAAAGCAACTAATCACCGTGTCCGTGTCCACTAAGAAATTACATACACGATTCCTTCTTGTTGTTGTTTTAATTATTTGATTAGTTTCTTGAACATAAGAAGGACAAGTTGCTTGGGCAAATCCAAGAATACTAAAGATGGATTTCTACAGTGTAGTCTTACCTTCATTTTCCACTAATGAGACATGATACAATAGTAAAATGACTTTAGTGTGATGTTCTGATGATTCCATGATTGTGCGTGCTTACACAATAAGCTATGCTAGCATGAATCATGGAAAGTGGTCAATGTGCCTTATCTCAAGTGGTAAGCACGGAGAGTTCGCGCCCTCTTAGCAACATATAATGTTTCCTGCGGTGCCGTGTTCGAGCCCTCTTAGCAACAGTGTGGTACTGTGCCTCTCCAAAAAATCCCTTCGGGGTTTCTGG
>JBBUKS010505803.1:0-13895 GCA_038050645.1 Hedychium gardnerianum | reverse complement strand
GGCAACCTAACGCAACCCTCCTCCTTTATCCGGGCTTGGGACCGGCCATGACTAGTTCGTCATGGGCGGAGTTTATTCTCATGCTTAAGAATGAAAATAAAATATAATAAAATCCATTTTAAGTTTTGATGAATTAATCTGAAGAAGTCCAACTAGATTTTGCATCAAGTATTCTGTTGAATCATCTTATAAGCAAAATAATTGTTAATTCATAATTTTTTTTACACATATTGCATCTCTTTAACGTAAGAAACTAAATAGTTATTTACTTCTAAAAATAAGGCTATAATAATTAGAAAATGAATTGAATTAAAAATTCTATTACATTATATCATTCTGATATTCAATATGCTCCACATATGTTAAAGTGTATTGAAATGAATTTAAATGGATTTTACTCATTTAATCCCTACATTTTCTCTTTTGATACCACCATATCTATTAGATAATTGAATTAAAAAAAATATTAATCATTTTTACTTTAATGTATATTGAGACCAATTTGTATAGATTTTCAAGATATGATTATAATAATTAGATAATCAATTAAATTAAAATTTTGGAGAAAGAAACTACAAAAAGTAACAAAGATTACTTGAATTCATCTTGACATATACAATGAAATATGTTAAAACATGTTAAGTGTCAGCTTAGTAGAATCCTCATTAGCACAATTAATGTAGGTGGCACATAAGAGATTGAAATGGTTACATTTCGACTATGTCACCTGACATGACAAATGATTTCAAAACATAACTTTAGTAGACCATTCATCCTCAATTTGATAATGTAGTTTAACCTTATTTTATTTTTTTCCCCCTCAATTCCATTATGCAAACCAATAGTCAAATAACCTAGTCAAAGCATGGTAAGCTCTGGACCAAAACTATATGCATACAACTCTAGCATGTATATCATGATTGAAGCACAATTATCAATTTTTTGAATCCTTAGACTGGTGGGACTTTAAGGATCAAGCTCAAACAATGTTGATTGTTGATGCTACTCAATAGTTCAGACTTCTTGCTATCAATGGAAAATTAATCAACACAAAAATACCCACCAAATTTCTTTAGTTTATATGATCAAACAACGACAAGTTCAAAAGCATAGATCAGATGATCTTAATAACGGAAAATGTTCAGCTAGTATAAAGTCAGACTGATGATGATAGCTCCATACCCATTACAATCTCCTGTGATCCTTCCTCCATGTCAACCACCTTCTTTGCCTCGCCCATGCTTGAAGCCTGAGGGAGTTAATAAGCAACAGACCTATCATAATTTTCAGTAAATGCAACCATCTATTTAGTATGACTAATAGACGAAGATACGTTCTCCTCCGAATTATAAAGAAAAATATAAAACGACAGCGCAGAATGGACCTGGAAACCAAACCGTGATCTAACTGGAGGCCTTAATTTCAAATTTGAAAAACAAAAACTCAAATTCTAATGCCAAGAAATCTAATCAACTCGGATTTAAACGAGGAATATCGACCAAAATATAGCGCCTTAAAAAAACTAGCTAAGCAAGAGTCATCGTATGCAGATCCACAGTAACGATAAGTTAAATCATTCCATCTACCTAATATAAAACAAAAAAAAGTCCGATCCGCCAAACCAGCAGATCGCTCCCAATCAGAAGCATACTTGGCTACCAAGATTTCAACAATCATGAATCAGAATTCAATTAAACGAGATCTCCTCTGTGGAGACCGATCAGAAGCGCACCTGAGAGTGGATCGCCGAGGGGGTGAAGCGGCGGAGAAGCGGGACGCGACGGGGACGAAATAACTAGGAGGAAATGACATTAAACTTCTCCCACCGCGGCGATGGCAATCAGATGGGCAACGAAATGTCAACCGAAAGCCGTCCGATCGAGAAAATCAAAGCCAGTAGGTGATCCTAATCGTTAGATCTGTGGCCATTCCATCGCAATATATATATATATATATATATAATTTATAATTTAGATATTTAATTTTTTTAAATTATTAATTTTAAAAATAATCGATCTTATCCATGAACTACGAAATGACATATGTTTGGTTGTAATATGAAAATAAATACTTAGTTTCAGGATGCATTATTGCTTTTTTGAAAAGAAAATAAGGGTAAAAAGTAATTAACAGTAAAAAATTCCTTTCAAATATTTTTTGTGTAGGGTGAAAAATATTTATTAAAAAAAATTGCTCATTTTCATAAGATAAATTTGATTTCTTCTAAAAAAACTCTTCTCTTCAACTTTTTACTCCCAAAGAAATAAAAAAAACACATATATATTTTCACACCTATTTTTCCATTAGTTTTTTTCTAAAGGGGTTATGTTTGCGCAGAAAGAATTTCATTTTAGTGAAAATATTTCTCTTAATTTATTTTCTATTAAATAACGAAAAAAATGTGGTTTTATCAAATTTTACAAGCATAAAAAATATACTTATGATGTCTTTATTTTTCTCAACTATTATAAGAAATACTTTCATGGTCTTATAAAACAATTTAATTGATTGAAACATTCAAAAAAATAAAAAAGAAGAAGAGTATCAGCCGTGGGAAAATTAAAAATATTTATAACAGATTTTTTTTTTTTTTTAAAAAAAAGACATCCAACAAATATAGAGAATGGGAATAATGGCTTTAAGTAAATATTTAAGCAAGTACAATTTACTGTATGAAGATCATGAAAGCTAACAACAAATGCAAGTTAGCAAGCAATTTTGTATAAATTGTTCCAAGTTATACTCATCAAATATGAACAACAAACATATTATTAAACAAAGAAAACAAGCTCAAAGATAGGTTGAAACAATGTTTGTTGCTAACAAAATAATGATACCAAGGAAGTGAACTGACTCGAGGAAAAGCAACAATTAAGATGACAATGAACTTGCTCCGTGTGTAAACTATTTCCATGAGTACAACAACCTATATGATACAACATATGGATTTATACATTCAGGGGAATCACTAAGCAAACCCTATAAGAATATTATGAAATGAAACGATTTAATTATCAAAATTGGAGAAAAAGAATTGGAAGCCATAACTACAGCAAGAAAAGGAACGTTATATACTGAAGAAATAGAACCTCAGATGAGCTACTCTTCTATAACTTGAGAAGTCGACAGGACTCTCTTGTTTAATCGCTCCCTGAGTTGCCTGATCTTCGCATCCACCCTGGCAGTAAACCCAATCTTAGTCTTCTGTCTGGCCTTCGTCTTCTCTCTCTTCCACATACATGCGTCCTCGATGTCCTTCTTATAATATTTGATTTCCTGAATCACATGTTGATCCTGTGGGTTGAAGGCCCTTTGGAACGACTTGTGTATCAGATATGGAATATTGCAGGCGGCTGTGACTATAACTGTTGCGATCCAAAATATTGGTGCTGGTCCAAGAGCCTCCAAGAGTATCTTATAGGCATTTCCAGAGATTGTTGGCGAGGACATTCCATAGGCAACCAAGAAGAGGTACCATGTAGCAACACTGCCCCACACGAAGAGATGCTGGATCCATGTGAAGTGGTTCATAATAAGGGCAATTTGCACATTGACGGTCCAAATAATTGAGGTGAACATTGTGGTTCCAACGACAGCCATATCTGCTATCTGCCCTCCTGAGCGAAATGCCTGATGGTAAAGCATCCCAATGCTGAGGAAATATATGGCAATGGATGTATAGAGGCCATTGAACATCCATCCGATAATTCTGTACCAATCAAAAAATAGGTTCTTTTGCCCTTGTTGGTACAATGCTGGGAACTGCAAGACAATAGCCATTTATGCTGTTAAACAGGTTCAAGCTTGCAGTTGTGAATCAGAAAAAGTTTGCAAGTGAAGGATAAAGATGTTAGAGAAAATTGCTCTCAATAGGAAATTCTGAGCACTAGTATTTCTTTATCTGACATTAGAACATGGAGAGCATATAATTGTAGTGTAAGAAAATAAATTCACAGGTATACCTGCAAGCAAACTTCAGAAGAGACATCTTGCTCAAATACACCCAATGTAATGACTGGCAATGAAGTGAGAACAACATTGAATAGAAGCATATACCAGTCATCATATACTGACTGCCCAGAGAACCCCGTATATGCCTCAAAGAAGAATATTGTGAGCCCAAATGCTATGTTTTTGTAGAAGAAATAGCAAATCTGGGGGAGGAAAAATGCTAAGTTGGTAAAGAGCACACTCTTGCAGTAGAACAGGTAACTAACAAATATTATTAAGTGCAAAAGTCCTAGGATCTCACCATGAGTGCTATTCTCTTGTAGCACCAGTGACCATGTACAACAAGAAGTCGTTCTAGGAATCTAAACTGAGAAATAGAGAAATCACTAGCCATAACAGCCTGCAAAAAGTCAAGTCATGTAAGTTCAGAGATTGTTAAATTAAGCCCACCTTTAGGTAGCTCAGACAATTTTGAAACAAGGGACCTTGTAGTTGCTGATAAGAAAGTGTTTATTATGTAACATTACCCACCTGCATCCCTTCTACACCACTTATACCTACACCAATATCGGCCTCTTGAATCATGCCCACATCATTTGCACCATCACCAATGGCCAGAGTGACTTTTCCAGTGCCTTCTTTTACTAACCTAGTAACCTGAATCAAGAGAAAAACAATGAAAACCTGCAACACAATTTCTATGCATGTATGTCAGCCAAATGAGATAAGATACCAATGCTTTCTGCTTAGGAGAGACACGGCAGCATATGACAGAAGCACAGTTGACTGCGAGATTTAGAAAATGATTCTTCATATCATCCTCTAGGGCATATGTTAGTGTTTTTCCATCAATTATTAAAGCAAATGCTTCATACGGGTCCTTCTCCAAATTGATCATTTGCGAAGCATTAGTTATTTGCATCAAAAGGCTCTCTTTAGCTGCCTGGTCAGTCATCAAATATAATTTACAGCCTACTGTCAGATGCTTGTTCACAAATCAGATCAGGTAACCTAACTCAAAAAAAAATTAAAAAAAAAACACATTTTCAATTGAAATGGTAAAGATCTACCTTGTTAGCATCCTGTGCTACCACATTGTTTATGGTGGTTGATAGATAAATTTGTTTCATGCCTTGCCTAAGCAAACTGCAAGCAAATCTGAAAACAAAAAAAAATAATGTCAACAGAATATTTCTTTGTGAATACAGAAGACAAATCCCACAATTGACATGTGGTTTTAAGTAAAACTAAATGATATTAAAATTCCGACTTTGGAATTCAACAAGATATAATAAAGATCTAATTGATAGAAAGAAAAAAAAAAGGGGGGGGGGATGGTTGAACCAGTGAGGAGTTTCCAAATAATTTTGTGATTTTCATGCATCTCTTAAATTAAAAGATTTTTTATATGTTATAAGTGTCATACCTATGGCTCAGAGCAAATAGAAAAATTAGGAAACAACACATAACAAAAGTGAGAATACAAAGGTGGGATGTGTGGAGTACAAGAAGGATAAAAATAAAAATACTAATTTCAGATAGCAACTTGATGTATCCGTAATAGATGATAATATCAGAGAAAACGAATTAAGAGGATTTGGAAAAAGTTCAAAATGAATAATAATTCTCTTACTAGACAAATTGAATCGATAGGAGTTGAATAGTAAAAGAGGTAGAATAAGACCAAAGAAAACTCTGAATGGAATAGTTAAATATGATTTAATACAATGAATAATTACTAATGATATAGCATAAGTTCAGCGGATGAAAGATTTATGTAGCTGACAGCTGACCCCAAATAGGTGAGTCAGCAGGTGATGTAATGAACATAAAAGACTTATAATATCCTGTCACTTAGGTTAATGCAAGGAAGACTGCATATGCATACCCGATATTAATAGCAGTTTCAATCTTATCACCTGTCAGCACCCAGATCTTCAGACCAGCCTGTGCTAATTTGTCTATACACTGAGGAACCTATACAGGATAGAAGAAAATTATCAGAGGAACTTTTAAAAAAGTGAATGATATAGAGAATCCCATGAAAGAATACCCCTTTCTGTAATTTATCTTCCACAGCAGTTGCACCAACAAGAATCAAATCCCTTTCCATTAAATCGGAGATTCGCTCAACTTGAGCTTCTCTATCAGGTCCAATAGTAGTTTTTGCTTTTAGAAATTCTGCATTCCAATCAGAATACTCAGATTCATCTAGCACCCTATATGCCAGTGCTAAGGTTCGCAAACCCGCTTCCCCATATTCAGTTAAATGCTTATTTGTTTCACTCTCATACATTCTTCCATTTTTTGCCAGTCTATCAGATATGATGCTGCTCAACAAAAATAATTTTAAAAAAAAAATCAAATATCAGTAACAATTCAATTCGTATTTACCACCTACATCAGTGATTTCAGATCTGACTAAAGACATAATTCACACAAACTACATCTCTAATCACAAAAAAAAAAAATCCTTTGAATAAAAGTTAGACATACCTATCAGCACCTTTGCAAAGAAGAAAAATTTTCCCACTCGCATCACGCACAATTACAGACATTCTCTTCCTTTTGCTGTTGAATTCCAACAGATTGAGAATCTTGAACTCCCTATGTCAAAATAAAATATCAAGTCACCAAGATCTTCATAAAAAAAAACCTGTTGATTAAAACATGCAAACTGAATTGTTACCTCTCAATAAAATCTTCAGAAGATGAATATTTCTCCCTAATGAATACACTAGATTGAGTCCTCTTACAAAACTCAAAGCCAAATTCCCTGGCAGCAACAAGAAATGCTGCTTCATCTGGTGATTCTGCTTCATAAGTAAATCCACCAGTTTTCTCATCTGGTTCAGGAATCGCACTGTGACACAATGCAAGGATCCTGAAGAACAGAAGAATGGTATCAGCTGTGGGCTCCTTTGCCCAATTTCCATGCATAAGCCTGTCATCTTCAAAACTGAAACCTTTAATTGCAGGTTTTCTTGGATTATCACTTTTGAAATTTATCTCATGATCCAACTCAACTTCATATGACCCATAAACACCTGCATCATCTCCAGTAGCTTCTGATTCCATATGCTTGGAAGCTGCAATTTCCACTTCACTAGAACGCACACCATAGGAAACACCAGCAATTGAACACTTCAAAAAGTCCATCTGATTGCAGGTTAAAGTTCCTGTTTTATCAGACAATATTGTATCAACTTGCCCAAGCTCCTCGTTCAAGTTTGAAGTTCGTGCCTGTGCATGATTTCCTGTATCCTCGTCATACATGAGGATATCTCCATTAATGAATGTGGCTTGTAAGACCTTGACAACTTCTATGGAAACATACAGAGAGATAGGTATCAGATATCCATAGAGAATAAGAGCTGTGACCAGATGGAAGACCCCAGAGAGTGCTGCTCTGTCTGGATCATACAAGCTTGTCGTCTGATCTGGTTGCAAATACCACCAATTCGGCATCTTATCTTTGGTGATTACAGCAAACCCTATTGAGCTAATCACTGAAATGAGTACAAGAATTGTAAAAAGAACATATATGATTTGATCCATTTTCTTCTCGATCCTGCTCCTCTTAGAAGGTGACTTGGTTGCATTTTGCATAACTTTGCTATCATGACCAGCGAAGATAACTACTCCATAAACGTAACTAGTGTTCCTTAGCTTTGAATCTCTGAGCAGAATATGATTTGGCTCGAGTGCAAAGACTTGTCGTTCATAATCAAAGTTACCCACAAAAGTGTATAGATTAGGATTTGGGTCTTCACACCTTATAGTAGCTGTAAAGTCCCTGAAAGCCTCATCATCATCCAAAGCTAAGGTCACTTCCAAAGATCTTTTGACTTTCAAATTAGTTTCACCATCCAAATTCATTGTCTCCACATAGCAAATTCCATCCTCATAGCTCGACGATAGCAGAAGTAAGTCAGCTGGAAAAAATTGGTCCTTCTCAACCTTCACAACATCTCCGACACGAATATTTTGCCACTGCTTGTGGTCAAACTGCCCCTCCCCCTTGTGAACATTGACCTTACGTATATTTACTTTCATGTCTTGCATAAATCTCCGCCAATCTTCCAGTGCCTCTTTTGCCATACTCAACCCCACAACGAAGGCTAAAGGAGCAATCATGCTCACCGGAGTGAAGGGGGAAACAGGGGTAAGAGAGAGGGCCGCAGCAAAGAGAAAATAGATGTTGGCTACTCGGCGGAATTGCTCAAATAGCGCTTTCGGAAGGAATGTGATGACATTATACTTTGTGGTGGTGATGTAGTTGCTAGAATACTTGAGGGGCTTCTTACGGTGGAGCTGGGGCTGGTTGCAGTGGACAATGCGGGAGTGACTAGGGCCTCCTTGGAAGGAAGGTTGCTCATCATCTAACACGGTGGGCCAGAAGCGGGCAAAGGTATAGATCTTGCTCCATCGTAGTCGATCCCTTCTTCTTCCGCCTGGCATCACTATATTTCTGTTCAGCTCAAGCTAAGTCGTTTCGTCCTTCAAAATATGGGAACTTTCTCCTTAATCCCTAAAAACAATACGGCCGACACAGCAACGAAGAAAATTTGCAGAATGTAATGTTGGGACGGAAATGTTCCAGAGATTATCTGAGAATTTCAAAAGGAAATGAATTAAAAGCAACTCAAAACACTGCGTTAGTCATTCAGACACGACTGAAAAAGATCAGATTTGGACATTCCAATTGTTTAATAGCATCGATTACCAAATCCGACTTCATATTCACTGGCCCGACAACAAAAATCAAAATTTAGTAGCTCGAACGACAAAACATCATCGATCTGCAAGTTAGACGAACAACTCGCACCGGGACGGCATCATCCCAAATCTCCGCCAGTAAGAAGAGAACACGAACTGGATGGAGACCACAAGAGAGGAAGCCCGAAGAAATAAGAGATCTAAGATTAAGCCGAAGCCAGAGGCGGCTAAATCGCACCTAGAAACGTATTCGAACTCACAACGGAATTGACCGTGAGGTCGAGCGCCGCGCAGATCTCCTCCGCCTCCTCCTCTGCGATCTACCAAAGGGCGACGAGAAATCGATCGAAATACCGTAGCTGGGCATAGAGACGGAGATCGAAGCACCAACAAACGAAGTTATATCCTCTCTCTTTCTCTCTCCGCGTGTGTGTCTGGAAGCACGCAGACGGAGACTAATCTTCGTCTTCGCAGATGAAAATGTGTACGAATTTTAAACAGCGTGTTAGAGCCAGTCTAATTCTGTAATTAATGGATAAACGCAGACCATTCGATTACCCTTCCGCACACCCAGTCTCTTTGACGGAACCCCCCGAGTTCTCTGACTCTAATCCAACCCAAACACGGTAATTTTCTGAGTAGGCTTCTAGAGATGGAGGTAAAGTGGGACCCACCATAACAATCAGAGGTGCCACGCGTGACGGCGCTGACGGCCTTGCCATGGTGATCGCCGAGGCGGCCCGCTACCGCTAGAATTAGACCGGACCGGTTGATCCAACTTTCGAAAGCGACCCACCAAACAAAATCTAAAAATATAAATAGATGGACAGAAATTAACTAATAAAATTAAATTATTTTTGAATAATTTAGTAATATGCTTTGATTAATAATTACTATATTTTATCTCAATAATAATTTTATTTCAATATTATATTTTAGTAATAGTCAAATTTTGATCAAATTACATCAACTTATTAAATTATTATTTATATAAAAAAATTATATCAAAATACTCCTTTATTAAAATTATCAAAATTATTTCAACTCAATTAAAATTGTTTAAATATTATTATATATAGTTTTTAATAATTTAAGATTATGTTTATTAAGTGACGACGAGACGTGCGCTGCACTTAATTAAGCTTGGCTCATGCTTCATTTCTTTCTTTCTTTTTTCTTTTTAGTTTTTGGACTCGAATCAGTTGTAACCTAATTAATTCGAATCGGTAAATGGATGTATCGATTTGTTAGAATTTAATTTAAACTTGATCGATTCAATGCGTATCTATTACGTACAATTGACGACGACAAGTTAACATGAACATATATTTAATGTGTATCTTTATGAACACCACATTAATAAATATTTTATTAAATACCTAATCTTTTCATATCAATGTATTAAGATAAATATAATTTTGTAACTATTATAATTTAAGATTTAATTTGATTAAAAGGAAATAAATATTTTTTTCACGTTGTAAGATCAATAGTTATTATAGTTAAATTTTAAATTTTAAATTCTAAATGTTAAATATTTTTTTTTATCAATTTAGTTAAAATTATTTAAATTATATCAAAATTAATTTAAAATAATTATAGAAACTACTCAATAATTACTATAATATTATAAAAGTATTGTATTAGATGTTACAATAATAACAATAACAATCGAGCTTTATTTCACTATATGAGATCGGCTATATGGATCATTTTATGTCAGTAAGCTCTATCTCCTACTATATCATCATCTATATTTAAATAAATTTTATCTTATTTTATTATTGCTAACCAAGTTTTTTTTGGTCTTCCTCTTCCTCGTTTGATGTGTGTATTTGTCATTATTTCACATCGCCTAACTGGAACATTTATTGGTCATCTAAGTACATGCCCGTACCATCATGAAGGAGATCTTATATTATTGTTTAATTCAAAACTAAAATTATTTCCTGGAAAATTGAGATCACGATGGATAGGACTCTTTAGAATTCAAAAGATATATTCATATGGAGCGGTCGATATTTGGAATAAGGAATTACGGTCTTGTAAGGTGAACGGGCAAAGACTAAAAAGATATTTTTTAGGGATGCCCCCTAATGAGGAAGAAGAACAATACTTTTTCGAACCACACCCTCTAGATTGAGGCAAGTCAGGGGCTATACTCCTCCATGAGCTGGCCGTGGGACTGAATATGAGCATGGAGGAAATTTGAAAAAAAAAAGAAGTTGTTTGGCCGTGTCTATAAGACACGGTCGTGTCTATAAGACATGGTCGTGTCTTTCCTTTATACGATCGTGTTTCTGCAAGATCAACATATAGATCATGTCTATAACACGGTCGCGTTATTTAACATGGTCATGCCTCATCCTGGCGATCTGGTGCCATGTCCAGAAGACTTCAACAACATGGTCGTCTCAAATGACATGGCTGTGTGACTAAACAAGGCACGACCGTGTTCCCATCTCATATGGGTCATGTGATCTGCCACGGGCGTGCCCTTATAAGGTAGAGGCACGACTATGTGCCCTAGGCACACAACCACGCCCCTCTTTTTCTGCCTTCTTCTTCATTTCTCTTCTTCCATTCAAGGTACAATCACCATCCATCCTCAACCCTTCACTCATCTTCAACTCTCAAAGATTTATTCCCCTTTCTTTTTCTCTACCTTCTAAATCCCCTCTCAAAACTCTCATCTCTTCACCCTCACTTCCCAAGTATACCCCCTAAGACTTGAGAACAATGTCCAATCATTTGGAAAAGGAAGTCCAAAGTTCCAAAGATGATTCTTCTAGAGAAAAAGACAAAGGAAAACAACAAGCACGCGTCAAAGGTAACAAAAATCATTATGGGATTATTTTTGGCAATTATGAACAACAATTGCATTTTAATTCCTTAGTTAAATGCCCTATTGCTTGCACAAAATACTTGGATTATCATACTCTAGATATTTTGGGTCTCAAAGACGATGTGGAATGGATGTTAACTAGAATTGGTTAGAAAGGTGTAATGAGCATGAATTATCCCACATATCCTAGAATTGTTTTAAATTTTTTTAGCTCCATTAATTTTGATGACAATCCTTCAAACAAATCCAAGATTCACTTCCGTTTGTTTAATGATAATTATGAATAGACATTTGATGATTTTGATGCATGCTTTGAATTACCATATGGTGGGAATCGAGAAAATCCTAAAAAATTTAATTGTCAAAATACATCGAGTGAGATTAGTAGAGACACCGGCATGTTTGAACCCTCAGTTTCTAGGAAAACTTTCATTATTAATCCTAACTTCCGTTATCTTCATCAAGTTATGAAATATATAATATTTGGACGAAGTGATAGTAGAGGAGTAATGTGTCATTGCGAATTTCTTTGTCTATGGGCTATGCTTGATGAAGTTAACATTGATATAGGATTTCATTTTATCAGAGATTTAGTAAAGCTATGGATGAACTATTATTTTAGAAGGGTTACTAACTCGAATTGTCATTATCCTAGGGTGTGATTTGGAAGGATTAGAGATAGTAGATGGTCACACAGGGATCAACATTGATTATTGTTTGGCAATATGTATGATTCGAAAAGATGGACATGGATATAGTTTTCCATTGAAAAATAAATTTCCATTACATTTTCCAAACTATAATTGTACTACCATTCATGTTAGACGAAATTGGTTGATGACAAACACAAATCAACATCCTATTTCACCCCATATAGAGTCCTTTGCTCAGGTTGCCACAAGAACTCATGCCTCTACTTCTCAGTATAATTTTTCTAAGCTCCATGCTAGCCTAGATAATCTGCATCATGATCATACTATGCATGTAGACCTTTTAGAGAAGCATCGTGTTATGTCGGAGAACGAGCTTCAATGTGTGCAAAAATATTTTAGAAGGGAGGAAGAATTGTGTAAATTAGTTTCTCATTTCATTGAACTTCAAAAAAAAGAATGCGAGAAAAAGAGGGAACTCTGAGGCCTAATGCAAATTACTTGTATGGAAGTCAATACTATGTACAAATATCACCAGCACATGTACCAAAACATGGATTGGTTTCCTGATCTTCTCAGATTCCCAAGTTTCCTTGAATTTCCCCCATACCCACCACATTGTATGAGTTTGAGAATTGGCCTAGTTTTAGGATCTCCTTATACTATACTTGACATTGTTAGTATATACATCTGAAAATAGTCATGATTCATAAAACTGGACTAATACTTGTGTTCCTAAGGTGATCTTTCAACTACATTTTGGTTACTAGAGAAATTCGGTTCATGTCAACTCGCTTGAAAAAAATCAAAATCCCTTTTATTGTCCTAGTGCTACATTTTAGAAGCACCCAAAAAATAATAATAAGGGAATAAGGGATAAAAAAATAATTATCATGAGTGGAAACTAATAAGTTACCCCTTTGAGACCGAGTTAGGTTACTAGGGAAGTAATTATTATGTTTCTCTTGATTCCGAGCTATCCTTTGAGACCTTGTGTAGTTTGAAAGAGATGAACCATGCATGTGGAATGTAAGGGCCTATTGTCAAGAGCATTAGGAACACAATTAGATGATGACTTGACTAGGTTTGGAAGTTGATACTTCAATTGTTAGGCCACTTATTACATCGACATGGAGAACTTCTATTTAGGTCATTCTCACACAAATCTTGTATCATGCTCACCAATGAAACTATATGATAGGATTAACATGACTCACTAAGGATTATGAAGTATTTTATTGTCACATGAAACTAGATTGCATATTTTTACTTACTTGAAAACAAGCAAAGGTTTAAGTCTGGGGTCTGATGTGCATAGATTATATATACTTTTAGACATATTTATCGCACATCTATTTGTATTTCATTGAAATGATATACTTTATCGCACTCCATTTCATATTATTTTCATGCTTTTATTCCCCTAGTTCAGAGATCTTTCCTATTCGTATTTTCTTTGAGAGAACGCGATTCGGGAGCTAAAAGGAGATAAATTACATAATGGAGAAGTGAACATGGTCATTTCTACTGTTGTGGCCATGCCTCACAGGGCACGGTCGTGCCTCAGCAAATCTCCACTAGATCAGCTTGGAGACATGGTCGTGCCAAAGGGCATGGTCGTGCCTCACAATGTCCTCCATCCTCTTCAACAGATCAAGAACAAAGCATTGCTGTGCCAAATGGCACGGTCGTGCCTTGCCCAGAGAAAATATTTAGCTGACCATATCACA
>JBBUKS010505791.1:0-34370 GCA_038050645.1 Hedychium gardnerianum | reverse complement strand
ATGCCAAGTGAAGTGCTATTTTTCATGACATAAATGTGTTGAATTTACTTATATCTCATGCTTTCACTTGTATATTACTGATTTAGCTCTTTATGCTAGATGGTTTATATTTTCTACTTCTCTTTGATTGCCTAATCTAATTATTATATTTGTTTTTTTCAGCCTGATGTAGAAGATCCGAAGTCAAGTCATGACACAGGATTGAGTGTATATGAGACTGACAGATCTTGCGAACATGAATTTGGAAGCTATTGTCTTTGGGCCAGAAAAAATAGGCGAGCTATGAAAGATTCTAATGTGAAGAGACTCAAGGATCAGCTTTTTGTGGCAAGAGCTTATTACCCTAGCATCGCAAAAATTAAAGGAAAGGAAACCTTAATTCGCAAATTGAAACAAAATATTCAGGATCATGAGCGCATTCTTACTGAAGCAGTTTTTGATCCTGATCTACCGTCACTGTAAGTATTCTTCTGATAACTATTGGAGCATATGAGCATCTTTGTTTGTTTCTTGATGAAATCAGAAAAACAACTCTTGAGATCATTGATTGTTTCAAAGATGAACATTGAATGGCCCACCTCTCTTAGTTAAATAGGAGCCAATATTATTGGTAAGAGATAGAATAACTAATCAAATGGCTGGTAGCACTTATTTCAAGAGTTGGAATCACCCTTAGCTCTTGATCACATGGAAAATTTTAAATGGATGATCTGATGTATGCATTGTCACTTAGCATAATATACTATTTTGACATATGTTGCCCTTCTCTTTCTCACACATGAATACCCAGCTTAAATTTAGTAATGTCTGATTAGAAGCGATCTCATGACTGAATGGTTAGTTTATTAGGTAATTAGGTTTTGGTTGGTTTTCCAATTGTCTCACCTTAGGAAAGTTGCTACACGTCTCCCCACCCTAGGTATATTAAACAAAATGCGATCTCCACCTGGATGTAAAATAAACTCCATCACTTTTTCCCCTTCACTTTTTTTTTTCCCACCCACCTGATATAACTTTATGGCTAGTTTTGATATATACAAATAGATTACTACCATACTTTTTAGAACATATGTTATATAGTAAGAAATTTTTTATGCCAATTCACATAAAACAATATCTGAAGGACATTTTTAGAAAAATAAAATTATAACATGAAGAAATAAGTTAAATTTAACAGGTAAACTAGATAAAAACAGTTTGGTCCTATCTACAATATAGACTAGAATAATGATTGGCTTGTTTAGAAGTCAATAGTATACTCTATCAATCATCATCATTGTTAGACAATGCTAGTTCCAACTATTCAGTATATTATTTCACTCTTGCATGTAACTAATTCTATAAGCGTTTGTATACAACTTAGATTTTATGAATTGAGGTGGAGTAATTTTTGTGGATAAGAGAGCAATATCAGCCTTGACTTAACATGTTTTCTAAACTTTCGAACTGCCAGTCCGTTAACTCTGTCAACATCTGTTAAAATATCCCAATTAGGCTAGTGGACCATGGATTTCATTGAAGCTGCCATCTCTAATTGGAGAGGCAGGGTGGATTGGAATTAGAGACACTTATGCTATGTTTACTTGGAGGGGAAGATCATATAAAGGATGGATTCCAAATCAGTTGAGACACTTTTGATTGTTTACTTATTTAAAACAGTAACGATGGACGGATTTTAAATACGTCCGCGGATCAAATTTGATGCATTTTCTTGTCCACCCAAAATTAGACGAAACGCTTCCATCCGTCCTTCCCCTTCTCACTTCGACCTCGCCGTGAGCGAGGTCCGGCCTCGCGACCTCGCCGCGAGTGAGGTACGGCCTCGCGACCTTGCCGTGAGCGAGGTCCGGCCTCGCCGTGAGCGAGGTCCGGCCTCACCGTGAGCAAGGCCCGACCTGGCCCTGAGTGAGGTCCGGCCTCTCACCGCGAGCGAGGTCCGGTCTCGTGACTTCAACATCTAAACACAACCAAGAGAGTGTCGTCACCGCCTTCTTCCCCTTCGTCTTCCTCCCCAACCCAACCCACAACTTTTCCCGGGAACCTCCAATATAGTGCTCATGTCTAACTCAATCGTCACACAAATCTTAGTTCTGATTGCCTTCAGGCAGGAACTGGTGTAGCTCCATGTTCCGATTGGTTTCTGGTTGATTCTCTTGGAATCGGGGATTTAGTCGCTTTCATTCTATGATTCTTTGGATTTTCATGATATTCCTGTCAGAAGATTGGTTTTTGATTGAGATTTGGGTTTATCAAAGATACTTTTGGCAATTCCTTCTCTGAGCTGTGGATGTGAAGAAATTGGGGAGACCAAACCATCTTCTTCTATAAGCTTAGCCTCTTCCGTCTCCCCTTCTCCTCGTTTACTTTTTATCCTTTGGCTTTCCGTTCCCCTTCTCTTGGGATATATTTCCATGGTGGATTCCTTTCCCTTCTTCATCCGCACCTCCGAGTAAACAAAGCATTAGAGAAGAGAGAGGGCTGAGGGGATGTCTAGGTTAGTGGGGACAAGGATGCAATGAGGGTTTGGTTTGTTAGAAGAGCTTGGTGAATGATATTACAATGTTGATGGAGTATTCCAAAGGCAGGCTTTAACAGACTAAATAAGGAGGATAAAGACAATCTCGTAGGGTAAAGAAATGGGGAAGATGGAGACGAAGCTAATTAGGCTGGGGGGGATTTAAACCTCATTTCGCTGTATCCTTGTGTATATTAAAATAAGAAGAGTTACAAAAGGAAGGAGGCAGTTGAAAGAGTTAGTGAAGAGGCACTTTGAAGGAGGTGAGGAAGAGAACAGGGAAGGCAACGCAAGATAAATAAGGTGGTTCAAATAAAATATATTGATTTTGAAGTCCGAGTTAATATTATATTTATTTTTCTGTATCTTTCCAAATTATTCATATTAATATGTCCTTGTCCAAGTTCTAGTTAGACTTGCTATATAAGGTGCCTGAATTTATTGTTCAAGATATTATTCAAGTATTGAATGAAATTTTATACTTCTTCCTCTTGTCCATTGTTGTAAGATCACCAATTGAGGCACATAACCTTGTGCTATGTCCAAGGAAGTTGACCATAAACTCATTTTTCCCTACTGTCGTTGAAGTTTCACCCAAAAACTGGAGAAGAGATTTTGTAAATCTTCTTGCTGCTGAGCAAGAAGCTAAGTTCATGGCCTCAGCTTTTCGATTGTTGCTTACCTTCGCCAATGCCACCCAATTGTTTGTCGAGACATGTTGTCGGGAGGAAATATCTTCTGCCATTAGTGGAGAGTGTGGTGCTGATGGCGGGCATCTCAGATAGGCAAGGAGAGGATTAGAATTTCATCGGGTGATTGGTTAATGTGGTAATTTGATGGTACTATCTGCTTCTTTAGTGTGGTTTTGCTTGTTCTTTCAATTAACAGCATTTTTCTTCTGTGTGATTTTGGTGTGAATATTTTTGTGGGATGAATAGTTGGATACCATGATTACCATACTTTTTCCAAGTGAATGAAATGAATGAGTACACCTCTTTCTTTCTTTGGATTCAAGCAAACATAGTTTTTCCTCTCTTTTCCCGTCCATTCAAGTAAGCATGTCCGTTAACCAAGTATTCTAGTTAGCCTCTCTCCTGCTTGCCATCAAATAAATAATGAGTGATTGGCTAAAATGGCATAAATTTGAAAGTTGACCGATATAGTTGAAGCAGAAAAAAGAAAAAAGGACCCCAACAAAACTGACACAATGTGTAGGGCTATTTTTGTTTCCTCTACTTGTTTATTTATTTTTCTGAAAAAGACCTGTTAGTTTATATATAATTTGGCTATTGAAAAACTCAGGGATTGCCATTAGATTTTATATGGAATGATAATTAAGAGCTCATGCTCTTTCGTTGGACAAAGAAACAAGCTTAATTCATAGTTTAGTTGATCCTCTGATGGGATGCTTCTGTTTTCATGAGAAATCAATGATTTTGAGAATAAATTGAGCCTCAAGACCAAGTTTAGCATCACAATGTTAATACTTTATAGAGCATTTAACTAGATAATAGAAAGTCAAATGATGAAAGTCAACTATTAGAACTTGAAGTAAAACATTTTGCAAATAGAATGATTGTGATGCTCTGTTGTTCTAATAGATGGCTTGTATGGATTCACATGAAACCCAATATTCCATTTTTGTCTTTCATAAGATCAATCCATTGAAACTCTTATTAAAATGTTGCATTTCCTTTCTCTTTCTTTCGTCACAAATGATTAACATATTCTCTTTCCAGTGTAGGTAAGAAGATTTCAAATATGGACAAGATCATTGCAGAAGCCAAGTCGTGCCCTGTTGATTGCACTAATATTGATAGGAAACTAAGACAGATACTTGATCTGACAGAAGATGAAGCTCAGTTCCATATGAAACAAAGTGCTTTTTTATATCAGCTTGGCGTCCAGACCATGTCCAAAACTTTTCATTGTCTTTTAATGAGATTGACAGTAGAGTTCTTCAAATCTCCAGCATCCAATATGGATCATATTTCTGTTTCTGAAATTGACAATCCAAGCTATCAACACTATCTTATATTCTCAAGAAATATACTAGCATTATCAGTCACTATCAACTCTACTGTATTGAATTCTGAGGTTTGACATTATAATCCTGTTCTTCTATGATTCTCTTTTGAAGATTTTTCTCATCAGTTTTAATGACTTCTCCCCTTTGTATTGCAGGAATCTGATAGAATGGTTTTCCACGTGCTAACTGATAAACAGAATTTTTACTCTATGAAACACTGGTTTGTCAGACACTCTTATGGAAATGCAACCATCGACATTCTGAATTTTGATGAGCTCAAGTCTAATCATATTTCCAACTTAGATTTGGGAGAGATGTCAATGTCAGAGGAGTTCCGCATCTCTAGTCACACTATTTCTCAACGAAGCCCTTTGCAGATGGGAACTAAATATCTCTCCGTGTTTGGCCATTCCCACTTTCTTCTCGCCGATATGTTTAAAGATCTTAAGAAGGTAGTTCTTTTGGATGATGATGTGGTTGTTCAAAAAGACATATCCTTTTTGTGGAATCTTGATTTGGGTGGCAAAGTACTTGGCGCTACCGAGTTTTGTGGAGTAAAATTGGGTCATCTCAAGTCATATCTGGGCACCACTATGTATGACAGTAATGACTGTGCCTGGATGTCTGGCATAAACATAGTCGATTTGGAGAAATGGAGAGAACTTGATATTACTGGAGTTTATGAAAGGATTGTTGATCAGGTAATTGCCAAGGATTAGACGTTGTTATGTGTAAATATCAATAACTATTCCAGTTTCCATAGTCGATAAGGATTTTTACTGAACATCAGAGATTTTAGTTTCAAGGGATTCTTTGGTTACCTTTACACAATTAAGAATGTATATGCTTAATTTTTTTTTTCCCCTTTCATTGCCTCTGACAGTTGAAACAAGAAAATGAGGTACAATGGAGAGCCGCTGCACTTCCGGCAAATTTACTTGCTTTTCACGGTCACATATATGCTCTCGACAGTACTTTAGTTCAGCAAGGGCTTGGCCATGATTACGAAGTCTCTGAAGACTCCTTAAAGAATGCAGCGGCTTTGCATTACAATGGCAACATGAAGCCTTGGCTTGATTTAGCCATTCCCAAGTACAAGATATTCTGGAAGAAGTACCTTACACGAGATGAGCGATATATGGAAGAATGCAATGTCAACCCATAGCTTTAGTCTCAAACTCAAGTATTGGATTTGAATCGAAGAGGAGGAACCAAAACTTGCCTGCATTTTTGTCAACTTGCCACTGAGCCATCAACTAATACTTTGCCGTCAAGAGTCAACCAATAAGAATTGGAAAAGGATTTTCTTCCATCTTCTGGTTCAGGAACGACACTCCGATGATGTAGCGCAAGAAAAGCATCTGGTTTTCTCAATAATTCTTGACCTCAAATTTTGCAGGGAAGTAAGCTGCAAGCATAGGTCTTGTAAAACATGTTTCAGGTAAGCTCGCATATCATTCATTTGTCATATAGTCTGAAGTAGTAGGTTGGCACTTCTAAAATGGATTGTCGCCATGTTTGGACCAATGCAGATCGATTCTTTTTCGCCCCTATTGCTATCCTAACCCTTATTGTTTACCGCAATGAGGGTATATTTTACCGTCTCCCATTAGCAATTCTTTGTTACTAGTGCTACACTAGCCAAGGTTCTCCATTCTTGACAAACTTAATGTCATTTTGTATTTAAAGTTTTAGTATTTGTCCCAAACTTACATTTTTGGACCTGCCACTCGTGTATCTGTTTCACTTGTAAATTACTTGCAGTTCGCTGGATGAAATTCTTGAAGTAACTTATGAATTTAATGTTTGATATGCTTGAATATTCTAACAATCAACTAGTTTAACTAATCAATCAAATGTAGAGAGGATCTATGATACTTGTTCATAGAGATGTGCTTGGTTCTTATGTTGTTGTTGTTATTCACTGTGAACAACTTAAAGGAGAGGAAGAGGTGTGAAACATCACAAAATAGTAACCAAATAAAGCTGAACTGGATTGAATTAAAGCTAGTTTATTAGATAAATCAATGAGCTCAAGTGAGATTTCTTTTTTAAGAATATGCATTCAAGTTTCTTTTTCAATAATAATAAAAAAAGGCTTAACTCAAGTGAAAAATATAAATATTTATTTATTTTTTTTTTTAAAAAAACTCACTATTTTTTTTTTCATTCACCCGCAATCTTTTTATTTATCCTCAAGTTAATGTGTTGATCGAATAGGACAGTTTGATGAGGTCAAGGCAAAAAACCTGGTTCAATTGGTGGGACCGGCATATTAAGTGATCTAATCTAATCGGATTAAGTCTTGGTTCCATTCGATGGAATATATATATATATATATAT
Organism: Hedychium gardnerianum; assembly: GCA_038050645.1. Lineage (NCBI taxonomy): Eukaryota > Viridiplantae > Streptophyta > Magnoliopsida > Zingiberales > Zingiberaceae > Hedychium > Hedychium gardnerianum. The sequence continues at coordinate 27,483 of JBBUKS010505791.1, read as the reverse complement.
ATAAGGATTTTTTTTTAAAAGATATTTTTCACAAATAATTATTTTAAATAAAATAAATAAAGCTTAAATGAAAATAAGCTAAAGTCAATTTTCCTTTATTGATAAACTATTTTACTTTATTAATGAAATCCTCTTTACCAAATTAGTTAGACAGAAAGATTAGTAAAGTTGAATGATTATTATTTCAATTAAACTTAATCATTGATCGGTCCAACTAGATTGATTAACCCAAGTATATCAATATATATATATATATATTTATTTATAATTTTGTTAGCGTACATATTTTATCTTGTATAATCATGAGCATCTGTTGAGTTGGTCATCTGCACATCATTGATCAAAATATGTATGATATGATCAGTGATCAAGATTAGGCCATCTTAACAGGTGTACATAGTTGTGTAGGATAAGGTGTGTATGCTATCAAAGCCCCATATATATATATAATTTTTAAATGAAAAAAATAATTTATTTTTTCTAAAAAAAATCCATCTAAGTTATTTCTAAAAAAAAAAAAATAACACAATGGACCTAACTCTATTAACCACCCTGTTTAATAATTTTTATTCAATACAATTAATGACTATTATTTTATTGTTGGGTTTAAATTGAAAAAGAAAAGAAGAAATAATTATTTAATCTATTATTTTCTTCATATTTCTTTTAGTTTTATCTTTTTTATCACTAAATAATCAATCTTTTTTTTTTGACAAATTATCCTAAATTTTCTAACCGCAAATTTAACTTTCTTCTCCGTCTTTACGCAGATTTTCTTTATTTCTATTTTCTAACGAAACATATTTTTTTCTTCTAACTCTCTAATACATGCATATCAATTTATTTAATTATTCTTATTTTTTTTATAAGTATAAAAAACTTAAAAAAATATATAATTCTTCCTAAATTCAACCCATTTACATTAAAATATAATATATTTTTTAACAAATTGAACATAATTCTTTTTCCACGTGACCAATCAATTAAGAGTTGCATTTAATTTAATAAAAAAATATATTATATTCTAATTTAAATATATTAAATTTAAAATAAATTATATTTTCTTTTAATTTTTTTTACCTATAAAAAATAAGGATTCTCTTCTCGATAAATTTAAAAAATCGATTGTCGATCAATTCTCAATCGATCGTAGTTATCCAATTAATTATCTTAATCGATTGGAGTTATTCAACCGATTAGGCAATTGATCGATTAAGTTTATCACAATTTAAAATAAATTATATTTTCTTTTAAATTTTTTGTATTTATAAAAAATGAGGATTCTGTTCTCTCTCGATAAATCCAAAGGATCGATTGATCAATTCTCAATCGATCATAATTGTCCAATTAATTATCTCAATCTATTGGAATTATTCATTCGATTAGGTAATTGATCGATTAAGTTTATCACGATGAATAAAATCTTTATTTTTTTATAAATACAAAAAATTTAAAAAATATATAATTTTTTTAAATTTAATATTATTTAAAGAGTTATGTTTTAAATAAATTTAATTTAAATCAATCGATTGATTGATATGACTCGTAATATGAATCAGGCAGAAATAATTTAGTTGTTGTCAGAGATTTTGGGATAATTTACGATCAATTTTTTTTCTTTTATGCTTAAATAATAAACACTAATATATATAATCTAATTTTTAAATAAAAGAATTGTTCATTTTTTATAATTTCGCACGTGTGCTGAACACACGTTACACGCACGTGCTTATGAACCAGGAAAAGCCGATAATAAGCGTTACTTCAATAAGAAGAAGAAGAAGAAGAAGGTTGCTGTCGACGACGAATCAAGTGAAGGGGGCGGGCAGGGGAAGGCCGACGGCGCCGCCGCAGATGATGGCGTTCTCCGGCACGTTGTACTCGTCCCTCAGCGACTCCTCCAGGTTCCCGATGCTGATGTAGAGCTGCTGCCCGAGGTAGCGCCGCTCCCACACCTCCGACCTCAGGTTCCACATCCCCACGTTGTCGAACGACACCATGATCGCCGACCACGCCCCCTGGAACACCTGCACCGAGTGCTTGCTGACGGCGTCCATCAGGTTGTAGTGCTTCCTGCTCGCCTCCGTCCACTTCCCCGGCCCCATCCTGCTCGAGATTCGAGTTTGCCCCAAATCAGTGTCGCGCGCACCGCTTGTTCGGCGAAATGCCGCAGAGAAGGAAAAAAAATGGAGGGAGGACTCACCCTACGAGGAAGAAGGCGTAGCCGTCCAAGTGGTAGGCCTGCATGCTCTTCTCTGGATTCTCGAGGATGATCTCCACGAACGACCTGTGCTCGACCTTGATCACGTTAGGGGCGACAGTGATCGGGCTCCTCGCCGGCGGCGACGTCGGCACGTCGCCGCTCAGGTTGTACTTGAAGACTCCGTCGACGGAGAAGTACTCGGCGAGTTTCAGCGGCGTGGCGGGGTCGACGTGGGAGACGCCGTTGAGCGCGAAGCGCTTCTTGGTGGCGGAGTCGGCGGCGCGGGAGCTGGAGAGGCGGATGGTGCGGGCGATGTCGATGCTGCCGTAGTGGTAAGAGCCCTGTGGGTTGGGGCGGGCGGCGCTGGCGGTGAGGTTCCACCGGAACGACCTCCACTGGTTGAGCGACCATGCCCAGCCGACGGGCGCCTTGGGAAGCGCCTCTGGCGCCGGCGGCGCCCCGTTGGAGCCCGCGTAGCGGACGATCGCCGTCGCGGTGAGCTCCTTCTTGAGAAACCTGGTGGAAGCCACGACGTAGTAGTCGGCGGGCGCCTGGTCGGCCTCAACGAGCACCGAGAGGCACTGGCCGAGGTGGAGGTCGAGGGAGGCGTAGGTGTTCTGCACCGTGTGCGATCCCTCCATCTCCACCAGCTTCAAGACGTGGCCTTGGATGCGGAAGTTGAGGGAGGCCTTGGTGCCGGTGTTGCAGACTCTGTACCGGTACACTTTCCCGGCCTCCATCGTGAACAGGGGCGCGTCTCCCCTGTTCTTCCCGTTGATGAGGACGCCGACGGGGACCCCGATACCGCGGCCGCCGTCGAGGGCGTTGGCGAGGCTCTTGTGGTCCTTGCCGTACCAGTCATTGATGAGGACGGTGAAGTCATCGGCCGGAGGGTCAAACGGGACAGGGATGAGCAGGCGACTGTTCACGCGGAGGCCGCCAAAGCCGCCGACGGCCTTGTGCATCCCCAGCGAGGGGAAGTAGTAGAAGCTCCCGATCTGGTCCTTCACCTGAAAATGGTAAGTGAAGTTCTTCCCGGGCGGGATGGGGCAGTTGGTTCCGGCCACTCCATCCTGCCACGAGTTCTTCCTCTGCTGAATCCCGTTCCTGCAAATCAACGCCAATATCAAAACCACCATCAAAACCCTGCAAAAGCTTCCATTTTTGTACCAGGAGAAGAGGAAGGGCTCGTCGAGCTCGTTGAAGACATTAATGACGACGTTGTTGTTGGTGGTGGAATTGATGTTGGGGCCGGGGAACTGACCGTCGACGAGGATCACTCGCTGGGGGACGCCCAACGGCGCGGCGGTGCCGTAGGAGACCTTCCACGTGAAGAACAAGTACGGATCCTCGGCGCTGACGGCCAAGAACAATGCAGCGGCGGCGATCAACAGGACAACAACAGAATTCGCCATTCTCCTTCTTCCTCCCTCTTTTTTTTTTTTTTTTTTGATCAACCAGGAAAATTTAAGAACAAGATAGGTAATTTATGGGGGTAAATTAGAAGGGATAATTTAGCTGGTGGCCATCGGAAGATCTCCCAAGTTGAGTGTGCGGCGCGATCGGAGAAGGAGGGAGAGCTTCCATTCGAAGGGGCGAGGTGGTGGTGGTCTTATAGTGCATGGCATTGTGAATTGCACTGGTCTTGTGGGTGGTGGAGCCTCCCTATCGCTCCAACTTCAAATATGGGTGGTTCTCTTCTCTTCTTGCTCCTCCTCCCCTCGATCGATCAACGGTTGAGATCAATTCCACGTAGACTCATCGGTCGAGATCCCTTTGTGTTAGTTTCATTAAGATGTTAAGGTGAATGTTAGAGCCACTAAGTTTAAGGCTAATTTTTCTTAGATCCAATGGATTAAAGGATTCTATTTTTTTTCTAAATTTGTTATTAAGTATTTGATGGATGTAGATATGACAATGAATACTAGATGAGTTTTACCCGTTTAAGTTAGACAAATATAATCTAAAGTAGTATTTAAAAAATATGAATATTCAACTTGTTAGGGTAGTAAGATTTAGATTTCTAAGCGCGGTGCAATGATAAAATATTTAGAGAACAAATAAGAATCAATGTGTTTTGAATTTATTAGTAGACGAATAAAGGGGTAGACGGTCTATCTCCAAAATTAGTTTAGCAAATTTTTAGGTAAATAAGTAATGGATCCCATGGCTCGGTCAAACTTATGGGCTAGGTGTCTATTGCCGAAACCGATCCAATGTCTCGGTCAACCTTAGCTCGACATGATCTAATCTTTCGCGGGCTCTATCAAACACAATCTATATTATATTAGGTCATATCGGGCTTAGGACAACTTGACTCCTTTGACACTCCTTTGATAAGTTTCAAGGCAGTGTTTTGTAAAAGAATAAACTCTGAAGGGGTGAAATAGAATTTTCCTCTAAATCATTCCATGCTTTGGGGCATTCCGTCGAATACTCTCCGGAAGCACTGAAGCAGCCATCGCCCGGTCGTCACCGCCACCGCCACGAGCCGACCTCGACGGAGGCGAGAGTGAAAATGGCTTGTGGGGAGTTTTAGGTCTCCGCCCCATGCTCGCCTCCTCGCAGAGCAGCAGCAGCGCCGCCCATGGAAGCCAGCAGGAAGCTCCACGCCCACCTCACCGTCACCGGCTCGCACAGGCACTCCCCTCTCCTCTCCAAGGTACTCCTCTCCTACGCCCTCTCCCCGCCTCACCTTCCCCTCGCTCTTCGCCTCTTCGACCGAATCCAAGCGCCGAACACCTTCCTCTGGAACACCATGATCCGGGGATTCGCGCAGAGCGACGATCCCGGGGCCGCCGTCGCCTTGTACGGTCGAATGCGGCGACAGGGCGTCCCGATCGATCACATGACCTTCCCTTTCGCACTCAAGGCCTGCGCGAGAGTCCCAGCCGACGGAGAAGGGAGCCGGATACACGCCGATTGCCTCAAGTTCGGATTCTCGTTCGACATCTTCGTCTCCAATTCACTGATCCATATGTACTCGTCCTGCGGGGACATGTTGCTCGCGAGCAAGGTGTTCGACGAAATGCCGAAGAGAAATTTGGTTTCCTGGAACTCACTGATTTGCGCGTGCAGCCAACACGGTCGCCTGAGAGCCGCATTGCGTCTGTTCGAATCGATGCGCATGCAGGACATCAAGGCCGACAAGGTCACCATGGTCAAGGTTGTCTCCGCTTGTACTCACTTGGGAGCTTGGAACTTGGCTGAATCCATGGTCAAGTATATCAGAGAGAACAACATAGAGGTGGATGTCTACTTGGGAAATACTTTGATCGATTATTACGGCCGACGGGGATCGGTCGAACATGCCCGAAGGGTGTTTGAAGAAATGACGAGCCATAATATAGTCACTCTAAATGCTATGATCACGACTTATGCTAAAGCAGGCGATTTAGTTTCCGCAAGAAGGATGTTCGACGCTATGCCTGAGAGGGATTTGATATCTTGGAGTTCAATGATAACAGGGTACTCGCAAGCGAGTCACTTTTCGAAAGCTTTATCATTGTTTCGGCAGATGCAGAAGGACAACATTCGACCGGATGAGGTTGTCATTGCAAGCGTTCTCTCTGCGTGTGCTCATCTCGGTACGCTCGATCTGGGTAGGTGGCTTCATGACTACATGAGGAAGAAGGATATAAGAGTTGATATCTATGCGGCGAACTCTCTTATCGATATGTATGCAAAATGTGGATCTATCATGGATGCATTCGAAGTCTTTAGGGGGATGGATAAAAGAGACACAATGTCGTGGAATATAATTATGTTGGGACTTGCGACGAATGGCTATGCTGATAGAGTGCTGCGAGTATTTTCCGACATGTTGAGCGAAGGATTCCGGCCCGATGATGGCTCTTTTCTCGGCGTCTTAGTTGCTTGTACTCACAGTGGATTGGTCGAGAAAGGTCTCGAATACTTTGACAGCATGAAGAAAGATTTTGGGCTGGAACCGCAGATGAAACACTATGGATGTGTTGTCGATCTTCTTAGTCGTTCCGGTGAGTTGGACAAGGCATACCATTTCATCATGGAAATGCCATTCACCCCTGATCCGATCGTATGGAGAACATTGCTTGGAGCGTGCTGCACGCACGGTAATGTGGATTTGGCTGAGATTGCTACGGAGAAGCTTAGCGAATTGGATCCGAACAATAGCGGAAATTATGTTCTTTTGTCGAACACCTATGCCATGGCAAACCGATGGAGCGATGCAACTAATGTGAGAGGAAAGATGGAGTGTAGTGAAGTGCAGAAGGTACCTGGTTGTAGCTTTATTGAAATTATTAACTTGGCACATAAGCCGACTGCTACTGAGCTCCCTCGGGCGACTAAGCAAAAGGTTATTGCCTGAGTCATTTTACGCAAAGTTATTGGCTCGAAAGATCGATGGTGTTTCAGTTTCTCTTCAAATTGCCGATGTTGGACAAGGTTTTCATAGTGCAACGGTGAGCAGAACATGACGATATAAGCCCAACGTAAGTACAGGCGCAACTATAAAATGGCGACTCTGAGCAGGGCGTTAGATCGAATTGGAAGGCTTGCAGTCTTACATTGGCAGTTTCGACAATGATCATGTGGAGCAGACACGATGAAGAATCAGCTATAGTAGATTTTTGGAAGTTCTGACTGTATAGAAGAATCAGCTATACTAAGCAGGTGTTATTTCCTTGCCTGAAAGAAACCTTTGGATTGGCTGAATCATTTCTGAACCAAGCCAAGTTTCCAAGATTTTGTTGCATTATTTAAAGAAGAAATAAACACATTTTTGAGAAGCAGTTAATACACATTTTTGTTATGTCATTCTAAATTTACCCGGTAAACGAACTCAAAGGAAGGCCATCCATGTATTATCAATAATAATAATAACACATGAGCAATGTTACTGAATAATCAAAATTTTCATTCAAATAATAATAATACTAAAGATAATTGCATTTGTTTGTAGGCAGAATAGTTGTTCGAGTGCGATATAGGTTAGACAAGAGTCTTACATGAAAATGTGGCGTAGCACTTGAAGATTATAATCGAGTATCAGATAACAGTTGCAGGTACTAAAACCTTCAGCTTCGATCATAAATCCCTCTTCTTTAGAATTGTACACTTGAGGCACCAACAGCTCTGGTCATGCTAATAATCAATCAATTTCATTGGCATGGGGTTGATCTTCTGCATTATTTGCAGCAATCCGGCACAGCTGAAACTCCAATTCATTGTGCAATGGTGAAGTTATGTCTCCTCAAGGAGAGCAAATATCACTTCTTCCGCATCTTCTTGACTTCCTCGTGTATCGAATGGAAAAGAACAGTGGAAATGTACCTTTCACCGAAGCTCGGAAAAACAACCTGTGATGATTCACAGATACATGGTCATTGCATCATCATGCTATTATCAATATTGGATAGACTGTCTTATTTTGATTTCTAATATATATTTCTTTTTCAATAAAGCACTCAGTAAGACATTATCAACAGAGAAAATATTGCACTGAATTTTATAAATATGATATAATTCATTCGAAAGTTGAACAAAGAAGCGAATGCAGAAACTTGGGTGTAGAAGTGAATTACCAAACTCGATAGCTCTTCAAGTTCTAGAGTTTACATAGTTTGCTTAAAACATCTTGGTGCATTTGCATCACTTGGGATGGTCAATATCATTTGCATCTAGGTGCATTTTATAAAACTTGTATCAGATTATCACCGGTTGATTCGCAGCATGTCAAAATTACCACATGCTTAAGATGTTTTACTAAAGTATTCTTGCAAAAAAGACCAAATTGATAAATATACCAAAATTCTAGATGAACAAGTTTCATGAGTTGTAGAATTGGTGACTAACAGAATGGCCTCTTAAGCATCTAAATTGCCATTAGTTTTACATGCGAAACGTTGAAAAATGTCAATAATGAAAAAAAAGGAAGAAGAAATAATTCATTACCGCAATTAGCTTCCCTGCATTTTCAGGTCTCTTAGCTACATGGATTGCAGCAGCAGCAGCAGCTCCTGAAGATATGCCAACCTAAACATATATGCAGTTAAAACCCGTCACTGTTTCCTACAACTGTTCCAGGAATACAAACAGTGAATTGAGATTTCAAAGAGGTACCAATAAACCTTCCTCTAGTGCCAGAGCCCTTGCAACATCGATGGCCTCTGCAGTGGTAATCTAGTGAATGAATGACTCGGTCAGTGCAAAGAAGTTGTTAGACAAATTAGACAAAGTCAAAGGAGAGAAAAGAGAGGCAGAGCAATGTAGGTCGTAAGCTTTGTGAAATGAAATAGCATACCAAATGAAGTAACATTTGATAACATAGCAAAATCTATCTAGAGGGCTTAAATTCAGAAACAACTAATAATGTTGCTTGACAAGCATAATAGGTGAAACAAAAATATACAATACTAAGGATTCCGCTCAGATTTCTCTACCTCTTATCAAAAATATACAACTTAATCGATTGGTAACTTAGAAAAGAGTGGAGTTCTTCAGCAAGACATGAAAATTTGAAACAAATAGAATCCATGCTATTGTGTAATAATGTTAGAAAGAATTTACATATCAAAAACTTGCAATAAATCAAACATTTTGAAGTCGTCATCTAGATGGATGTATGTTTTGAGCTATTTGTATGCAAAATATTGCAACTTTTTGGTACTAGATAGAAAGAGATTTTATGAATTTTTTAAACTGAAAAACATTCAAAGCGTGAATTCAATTGGGAGTATTTTGGCTCTAGAAATGTTGATCTTACTCAAGTACAATTTCATTCTATATCAGTACTCACGAACACATTCACTAAAATTGTTCATGATCTGTTTGCCAGCATGGTCGCTGAAGCAAACAAAACAGTGTACAGAGATGCTGACCCATAAATTTTGTACGACATGACAGAAAACTGATTTAAACATCTAGTTACTCCGCACAGCATACTTGTAAGTGAATCCAAAACAAATGGTTAATTGATCCAGCCCATATTTCACACCCAAAAACCAATTTACCCAATCTTCAAACTACTCAATGATTCAAGCCCATTCAAATATTAACAGAAAAAAAGAGTTTGGTTTTCCCATCATATTGTAATTTCAAATGACTCCAATGAGAGTTAGGTTGCTCATGACTTGCTATACGACTAATTTCTGCTACATCCACAAAGTAATTTAAGTAATCGAAATAAAGAGGATGAAAGTGAATATCTTAAAAAGTAAGCATCAAATGATTTGAATTAACTTGAGACTCCCAAACCTTTATAACCTCGTCAAGTAACTTGACGTCCAGGATGCTTGGTATGTAACCTGTTTAATTTATCAGGAAAAGTAGAAAACATGAGCAGGTGGAAGTAAAAGAACACATGAAAAGACAGGGTATTGATATTGTCATTCACCTGGATTATCTCCAGAAATAACACTGGTTTCAGCAGGTTCTACTCCAATAACCTAAATTGAATTACTCGAAAACTAATGTAAGACTGTTGAAAATGGTTGAATATCAAAAGAAATTACATACTAAGCCATATGTAACTCTTGCAAGAGCACCATTACTAACAATATGATGGTTTTAGAAAATTCTAGCTTAAAACTCAACATTGAGCTTTTTCGATCAATTGAAGAATTCTTATAAAAGGTAGAAATAAAGTGCATAAAATCAAATAAATCTAATAGCATTGCATATGGTGTTGATAGATTCTCAATATGGGATTATAATGTCAGCTTTTTTTGTAGGTCCAATTAGCAAATGTTTTCCAACATAAGTGTAATTTCTTCAATTAAAAATCATATCATTTAACCGACAAAAATGATGCCATATATGTGAGGTTGTCTCATATACTTCAATTGCAGACATTGACGCTCTTACATGTCAAATAGATGACCCAAAATGTTGCTTTGCATATTTGTCAATTATTTTGAAAGCATTGAAAAGCCGGACCTTGATTTTATAAATTTTCTTGCGGAACATCAACCGTTAGCAATGTACTAAAAATATAGGCAATGTATGATAAGCTTATGCGTGAATACTCTAATGTTACCTTGATATCCTTGTTCATCATTTTCAGATAACTCCCTGCACCTGTTATGGTACCTCCAGTGCCAATGCTCGCAATAAATATGTCAACACCACCCATGGTGTCCTCCCATATCTCTGGGCCTGTGGTTTCAAAGTGGATCTGTGTATTATCCAAATGGTATTTTAATAAAAGCTACAAGGTAGAATCTACCTACACTATGCATCTTAGAAAAATACAACGATTTTTTTTAAAAGAAGTAATCCATCAAGAACAACCTTGGTATTAGCTGGATTGTCAAACTGCTGAAACATGTATGCATTAGGTGTTCTACTAACTATTTCTTCAGCTTTGTCCACAGCTCCTTTAAGTCCCTTAGCTGGATTTGTTAAAACAATCTCTGCTCCAAGGGCACAAAGAAGTACACGTCTTTCCAAATTTATTGATGCAGGCATAGTTACTATAAGTTTGTATCCTCTTGCAGCAGCTGCAAATGCAATACCAACCCCAGTATTTCCACTTGTTGGTTCAACTAAAATAGTCTGAGGAAAAAGATAGCAAATACATTATATTTAGAGGGGCAAATACTTTTAGCCAGAAACTAAAAGGATCACCTTCTTTGGAAAGATTAACCCCTTTTCTTCAGCATCATTTATCATGCCACATCCAATTCTGTGTGTTAAAGTGTCAACAAGCTAAAAGTCATTCCAAGCAACAGCAGAATAGATCAACAAGTTAAATAAACTTTATGTTACCTGTCCTTGACACTGCGGCAAGGTTCCATGGATTCGAGCTTGGCAGCAATGTTAGCAACACAACCTTCAACGACTTTGTTGAGAAAAATCATAGGTGTGTTCCCAATTAACTGATAGCAAACACAAATAAAAGAAAACACTTGCTGAGGTGTAGATTCTGAATGAAAAAATAAAAACTCAATTTAAATAACAACATACATTTTCAAAGAAAGTCTGTCTAAACATTTAAACAAATTGAAATTCACCCGGCATTGTTCACATTGTCATTTGTTTAGCATGCACACAGGACTAATAACCCATAGAAGTGGTTCTTGATATGTAGGGGAATCAAGATGTTCCATTTATTTAGACCGAGTTATTATCAGATCATAAAACTTTTCATCCTAAAAGTTTCATCACTTGTGAATTGTGATAGCACAAGCAATGACTGTTCCCACAATAAAGGTATGCTTATGTTGTCCAGAGACAATAACTCGCCCTCATCTAACTGTTTTTTATTCCCATTAATGTTTTATTCCTTTTAGGAAATGAAGAATTATGTACTAATAGTATGGAAGTTAAGAGACCCAATAGAACGTGAAAAGATGTGAATATTACAAGGCCAATGAGCTAAATCAGCTAGTCAATGAGGCTTCACCATAATAAATAGCATCCACATATGTATACAAGTTATTCTGATATGGATACAACTTATCAAAACAAAATCAGCTGATTCTGTAAGCGACCATGGAAAATTTAACTTACTACTTTTGTACACATGCTCTGTCATACTCATTGTAATTTGTCAGTTGCTCATTTTTCCTAATCAATCTCTTTAAATGACTGATTTGTTCTTGAGTGTGATAATTTTTGCCTCAAGGAAACAAACCAAGGTATTGTGTGTTGGGAATGAGCTCATTAACAATTAGTATCTACAAATTACCTCCCGGTATGACAAAAAAAAAGCTTCAGAATCAACACAACATTTAAATGCAATCTATCGCATGATTACTGCCTTATGTTTCTGCGGCATTATAATCATTAACAAATGCTTTCAAATCAACTGTAGGATTTAAATTCATTCGATCTCTAGATACATTCCTTATTGTTCTGCAGCAGTATGATTGGGTGGAAATCTACAAACAAACCCCTTTCTTCATTTTCTAAACTGATTGGATGATTGTTGACTGGTAACTGCAATCATCACCCAACTAAACTCCCACCAAAGAGCAAACAATACAGTCAATCATCGAATCTCCAAAACCAAATCAGACGAATAGCGAACCAAATCTGGAAAACATAAGAAATAGCCGACCAGGACCTACACTAACCAATCAAACAAGACTCGAAACACTATGCGCGAGTCGAGAACGAACCTGGGTGACATCATGGGCGATGTTGACGGTCTCGACGTCCTCGGCCAAGCGGAGGGAGATCGCCTTGGCGCAGATGGCAGCGGGCTTCCTCCGCGGGAAGCCCCACCCGTAGGAGGAGCAGAGGGAAGGAGCGGGTCTGGAGGCGTGCAACCGAGCGCGTCGAGCGGCGAAGAGAGGAAGGAACGAGGCGGAGAGTAACGCCATCGCCGGCGGGGAGGCGAGGTTTTCTGAGGGGTTTAGCGAACTCAGAGATGCTCCGCAAGGATAAGGTGGCCTCTCTCTAAGGATACTTATTGGGCCGTAATTATTGGGCTGATCGACCCTAAACCCAATCATTTGTATAGGCTCAAATCACCTAGTTATTGGGCCGGTCGACCCATCCAGCATCATCAGCCCATCTAAGTCGTCGGGTACAAGTCAAAAACATTAGGAGTGATTTGATTTGATGTATCATCAGCCCATTTAATAGATTTTAATAGATTTTTTTTATATAATTTTAGTCAACTGAATATAAATAAGATTTAAAACCATTCCCTCTCTAAATTAATCTTTTTTTTTTCTAAGTAATGTATTCATCTTTTAATGATCATCCCTCATTTCCTAGGCAAATAAGGAAAAAAGATTAGTGCATGAAGATCATACGAAGGCTCCTCCCTATACATTTTAGAGAGAGTCCAACAATTGTTCACAACAACTCCACAGACAAATATTTAGAGTACAAGAGTTGTGCTACAAAACCTCACATTTTACATAACAAAGTAACTATAGGACTATGGACATGAAGGAAGAAAAAGATACCTAGGTTGTGAAATTTACACATTAACTTATGAAGCAAGCAGATTTACAAGGGAACAGAACCTTAACTTTGAGAAGGCAAGATAGAACAATACCTAGGGTTGTCTCTTCGGAGCCACAATGTTTGCATAAGCATCTTATTTATAAGTAAGTTAAAGCGGAGCAGAGCTAGTTCGACGAAGTTGATACCTCGGTTCCGGAGGAAGGGAGAACACAAACTCGTCCAGCACCTGAAAAGGAACAAGAAAAATCAGTTTTCTGCCGCATAATGGACTCAAAATTACACAATTTTTCCTCTCATTTGAGGTGTATCTTCTGCGTCATGTTGGCATAATTTTGATATAAAATACTATTGATTATCAAATTGTTTGACGAAACGATGTGATGGTAAAAGAAGAATGATATATAAATCCATCATCATGTTAAGATGTCAAAATGACATTCAAATTTAACCTCAAGTATTCAATAACTCTCCTAACTATGGAAGTGAAATCAAGTTATTGAAAGAGCTCACTGAAATTCATTCAAAAAGGCATAAATCAGTAAATTAAACCACTGATAACTGATCATAACAAATCAAAACAAGGAATGATATCCAATTCATGATATATGAAGATGAGTCTACCTTTTGTTTTTTTAACCTCTCATTCTCTTCTTCTAGGCAAGAAACCTTGTTCTCCAGCTCATTAGTGTATGCCTAGCATAAAAACGTAGTGAATTCCAGATTATGGTGATTCCTTATGAACTGAATTCCTAATTGTAACTTGCAAATATATTGACAATAAAGGAGGAAAAAAGTAAAGTTGGGCAATAAGTAGGAACTCACCTGTTTCCTTGCTCTTGAACGTGCAGCAGACTCCCGATTTTTTATCATCCTTTTCTGTCTCCTCTCGGTTGATTTGTCCACGATTTCTTCTGAAGCACCACGTTTCCTACCTGGTGTTTGAGAATCAGGAAAAACACCTAGTGTTGATGATGATATGTTTATCTGACCTTCAGGAAACATTGCCTCAAACATAGTTCCAGTACTAATTTGATGAGGATGTGATCGATTTGATACATAAGTGCCCATCATGCTTGGTTGCCCATGCATCTGCTTGTCCATGCTAGCCATCTGTTGAAATTGCCGCAACCAACCTGCCCCTTGTGTAAAATTCTGTGTGTCCGTCAATGGATCAATATTGCCCACTGGATCTACATCCCCCATCAATTCCTGTCCATCTTTATCAAGGATGTCCGCAACCACTCCAGCCTTTACTAGAAAATCCTCGAGTGTCATTTCACCAAGAGTCGGCTGCTTCTCACGACCTAATCTCTGCACCTCAACATTCTTCTGCTCCTGCTGAATGTCCCTCCACACTTCATCTACTGTCTTTTTGCTTAACTCGCATGGCATGGTAATGCTACCCTGACGAAGGAGACCAGAAGTGGGCGCATGCTGATCAGCTGGCATATCAACCTCAGCACCAGATAACTGATTAGCCTCGCTTGCAAACACAGTCTTGAGGAGGTCATCTAGGTTCATGCTAAGAAGAGGCTCCCCTATGTGGTTCTGGACTTCATTGAGAGTCAAATTGTAAAGTGATCCTTGCCTAGAAAGGCTTTGTATCTGGTAATGCTGGTTGTCACTGCCCCCATCTCTTTCTGCTGCCATTGTGTTCCCATCCACTAGATTCTTTAGCAAGAGATATCGGTGGCCAAAACCTTAGGCTAAAAACCCACATGCAAATTCTGGAGCTGCAATAAAACAAAGGAGTAAAGAACTCAGAATCATGGCAAAAGAATTCCCACTCTTCTTATTATTGCTTTATTATCTACACAGGAACAGGAAATTTCACCAAATTATTTGTCTCGCGCTCTGCCAACCAAAAGATAACAAAGATCATAGGAAGATTCTAGATTTGATCAACGAGTTTAACCGATAACAGAATCTATAGAAATTAAAACACAAGGCAGGTCAAATATTATCTCACAAATATCAACCCCATAAACAAAAGGAAATACTCTCACATGCAAACAGCGCCATAAGTAAGATTACCATTTTCAACAACTGAACTCGATCTTGATTCTGAAAGCAAAAAACTACAAGCTGGGGGCTTTCAAATTTCAACCATTTATCATATTAGAAATGAAAAAAAAATAATAATAATATCTACATAAGAAAAATAGGGATATGAAGTTCTTTCACACAATATGCACAATAAGAAATTAGGAGGTTAAGGATGGAGTGACTCAAAAAAAAAATGCAAAGGCAGAAATGGAGTGTCCATCAATCATATATGTTGCGAGCATGAACACACAAATACACAAGAAAAAAGAAGCTATCTTTTCTTTTTTTTAAAAACACCTGCCCTTCCCAGGACTAAAAAACACTTCCCTTTGATCTTATTCCTTCCAACTAATCATTTTGATCTCCACAGAATTCATTGTTCAGAAGAAATATAAGGAACAGATGTCTGCACTTATCCACTCACTTTGGCAAGAATAAGTCCACTCCATTCAGCAATTGAATGCAACTTTGCACTGGGAAGTGAAATGATAGCAAGGGAGTGTTTCATTGGACAATGGGGTGGGAAGTCCCTCAGAAGGCAACCACCTAGTTTAGGATGAAATAAAATATTCACATAAAAAGAGTAGGAATACATGGGTGTCATTAGTGAGGTCTGTTAGAGGAAGTAGACACAAATTACCTACTCTCCTATCTGCCTAGTGATTCAAAGTAGCACATGGATAGGAATTGCTACTGATCACCAATGATAGACCATGTAACACCATTAGGAAAGAAGTGAAATTCTACCACACACTTCACAACTACAGTATGAGGTTAGAGAAAAATGCTACTACAGTAAACATATTTTCCACGCAAAGATCATATTTTATGTTTCCAACTTCTCTTTGAGATTCAATAAGCAAAACCACATTTCCTTCACTTTCCGAGAAATTCATTAATAGATAATACAAATTGGTCCTTCCTGTTTTTTTACTAATGCTGATTACAAACTAAACCATATATTTTCTAACAAGTGTTGCAGGTACCTAAGAATCTAATGATGACAACACCAAAGCAAGATCCTGCTGCACTCAAATACTTGGGTCCACGTACAGTCCTAAACTTTTCTGTAAGATTTTTGTACTCCAAACTTATAGCTTACACTAGTTTGTAAAAATATAGTTGTTCTACCTTCTAAGGCTCAACATATCTTTTATCTAATACTTAAATTTGAAACATATAACAAGGGTTGAGAATGTCAAAAGAAGCCACTTTGTTTCACTAGGCTTCACTTAGGTTCTTTAGAGGTGTCTCTACATACCCTTGAGTGTACAGGATATCGTTAAACATCCTTGAGTTGAGATAAACTCAAACAACAGATAAATCCATAGAGTTAGCCAAATCTCCATTTATAGCGTTTGGAGGATCCAGTTAGTCCCTTTCCTAGCAAGTCACTAGTTTGTTGGCTAGGTTTAATTGATGAGGAAGACTTGCAACATTATGAATGAGCAAGTCACAAAAGATTGGTTACCCTATCTCTTTAAGTTCAATTGTAGTTCAGTTCACTAAAAGGGTTCTTTCGAGATGTATAGAAATAAATCAAAACTTTGGTTTGAATGCAATTTGGATTCATCACTATGGCACTTGGAGGCAATGATTGGTTGTGCTCTTGTCCATAAGAACCTTTACTTTGGAAGTTTCTTTATGTCTTATTATCCTTCGGCTATTTTAAATTGAATCATTGATTTGAACATTCATTCTTTTCATATCCTTCAACATTTACAATCTTAACCCTCCTCTTGTTGCTAATTTGTTTGTACAGCAAAAACAAACAAGAAATTTCTCCAATAACCCAAAATGGCCAATCAATCAATTGATGAAAAACTTATCCCACTAATTTATGTTAATACCAGCACAGTAAATCCAGTCATCTCAGAGAAATTGTTTTCTTACATTGGCCATTAACATGAAACACCAATCCTGTCACTCTTGCAGTCTGTAGATGTCATCAAAGTATTCAAGTAATATACAAATGCTATTCTAGACTTGGAGATCACAGACATTTTATGGTTCCAAGTTGTTAGAGGCGTGTAAAATACCAAAGACCATACTCACCTATGTAAATCCTCACATCTAAATTTCACAAGAAAACATGCACAACGATAATCCAAAATTCAGATCGTATGGCAACACGGAACACTAATCTTACCATAATGGAGTCAGAAAAATTGACAACTACCAGTCATTTCCTTAAGAAAAGAACATCTACGTCCACAAATGAGTAACCCAGCACGAAACCACAAAATCTCAAGGTCCAATCAGTACTACCGGTGAAACAAATTGCAGTGCACATAAAGACGACATAAATCTAGACAGATCTAAGCAAATAAACGATCAAATGGTGGTCGATGAAAAACGTTCATCGACGGTACGAACCAAATAAAACAGTAATTAATCAACAGTACCAGTGGAATCGCCAAAACGACCAATTTCCCCTAGATCAAAAAATGGGGGCAACGAAGATCGGAAGCTAACCAACGAGCTAAACAGGTGGGGGGAGGGATTCGTAGGGAACAAACCGTCTCCATTTGAAAGCGAACAGGCGAAGACGGCATTGAACAAGGAGATCTGCTCGTCAGTTGGCTGCTCCGCTATGAATTCATGGAGGAGATCGGAGTCGAGATGGAAGAGAGAGAGTTACGAGATCATCGCGAGGGAGAGAGAGAGGGGCGTTGTTCAATTGTTCGTCCTGCAGATTCTATTTTGAAAAAAAGAGAGAGAGAGAGAGAGAGAAAATAAAAGGTTTTATTTTGTTCTTCGCTTTGATCAGGAGTAAAGGAAACCACAAGGACTGTGAACCGGCTGCTAAATTATTTTTTTTATAATTTACTCGACCAGGGATCTATTTTTTTTTTTTTAAATACTCTTTTCCTTCCTCTTCCATTTCCTCTTCTCTTTTAATATTTATATTTAGAATGTATAATTTCAATATTTATAAAATTTAGAGGAGTTAATTAATAAATTATCATTATTTTTTCATCTTTTGAGAGTAATAGATGAAATTATCATCGTAACAACTTGAAAGAGAATAAATCACGAGCATATTTACTCTAGTGCAACCATCTTTTGCATCAAAAAATCACACATAAAATATTTTACAAAATTAATCTCAAAATTTATTGAATTAATTATTCAGTAAATACCGACTTATTAGTTGGAGAGAAAGAAAAATATAATTGAAAAGAAAATGATGAAAATAGTACTTGAAACATCATTTTCATGTAATTAATACTTCTCCAACTTCACTATTCAAATTTATTATTCACATTCCAACCATTTATGATTGTTTATCTCAACAATTCAAAGTCGATATGTAAAACACTTGACTAATAAAACATCAATAATAGATAATTGAATCGAGCATCTTTAAAGCTTTAACCCCTTGGAGCTACTCTATTTTGGGAAGAGGGAAGGCACCATTCTTCTTCACCTTCACTCAACAAGTTGATCCTAAAAATATCCAAAAAAAAAGGAAAATCTAACTTAGTTGGCATTTGCATTTTTCTATAAAAGAAGAGCAAGATAAGGAGAACTCAAAAAAGAATGGAACCATAAAAGGCAAAAACTAAACCAGAAAGGGATGGATTAAACCAACAGTGAGGCCACTTAAGAGTATAATTAGCCAATGTTTGATGGAAAGTTTCACATTGCAAGAGTCCTCAATGGCTAACTCATAGATAGATGAATCGATAATTAGAAGTTTCAGTATGCGAATTCAATGCAGTGCTCCTGCAAATTGCATATCAGCTACACTTACAATGTATCAGAAATCATTCGGAGCAAAGGCTGCTCGAAGAGCTACACAACGCCACTTGCTCAAACAAGAATACACAGTTCAATCAATGGCCTATATCACCAGTGCCGCCTTCCTCCTATGCGCCTAGCTAACTGTATATCTTTCTGCACTGCAACCAAATATGAGAAAATCCATAAGATTGGAGCAAAACTAAGAGAAAGGAGAATTACTTCTTCAATTAACTATCAGCAACTAAACAGAATGTAAAAAGTTTCAAGCCAACTTTTTTGCTTATTCTATTGGTACCTTAATAATCATATACTACAATGCAATCACTTTATAACTAGTTCTAGAAAAATTGTGAAACTCGTTTTTACTTGGGAATTACTTGTGTGCATAAAGGTTTATTGTATAATTTCTACACCAAGCATGACTTAAGTAGGCCACCGAATCTCATAATTCAACTAGTCAACTTTATGGAGTCTGGTTTTTTAGTGTATGTAGAACAAATTGCAATGCTTTCCCTAAAGTAACCGTCAAATTTTTTAAAGAGATAAGCATCCATGAGGTCCCATAAATTCAAACATACAAAAAACCACAATGACCATTTTGATGGTGCTTTGAGAACATACTAGTAGAACAAACTTTCATTTGGACTTACCCAACTACATTCCTTCGGTGTTTGCTAAAAATCAAACAAAGTTAAGGAAACATCTCTCTTGATGATATAAAAATTCATTTGTGAGAAATATTTTTTTTTTCATTTTCTATAATGAAAATTTTCTTCTTATATAGTAGAAATGAGACGAAACATAGTCTAATACTTGCTCATATAACTTACTAAGAGTAACACGCTTTGAGTGTAGTGAACATAGATATGCATCTTCAAACATGGCCTGTAAGTGGCATTCTGCTGCCTACAATAATTTGAACAATTAATAAGCAAAACATACTCATAAACAAAGTTGTTATAATAATTTCATAACTTCTCAAAGGGTGAAAGGAGAAACAAAAGGACGAAGGTTGCATAGAAGTCAAGTTGGGAAGAGAATCTTTATCTAGTCCTGAAACTATTACCATAAATAGTCCATACCTTTATGTGTGTTTGTTTGGAAAAAAATAATCTACATCGGTATATTTGTATGCATGTTTGCTTGGAAAATATAATCTAAGTTTTCAATTGAAAATGTGTCTGATAGAAATTTTAAAAGAAATATGTATAGCTAACATAAAAACAATAATAATAATAAATTTTTATGCAAAAGACAATTGGAAAGTTTGATAAGATCAAAGCATACCAACAGCATTTGTTTTCCCAAAAGAATGCAGATAATACCTCCAATTTACAAACTAATGTGAAAGAACTTGATACTGCGGACACATTTTCTAACTAGGAAATAGGCAAAGACAAAAATAGAACCCTTAGTTATATATTTTTCAAAAAGGAAAATAAATAAATAAGTAGCAAAAAATAATATAGAAACCAAATTGGGGTTTGAATTTGGCTTAAAGGGCTACTTCAAGCAGAAACATGAGAAAATAAGGTACTAAACCACCCATGTTTAGTCAAATCTGGCATCTTTAGCATCCATTATTTATTCTAGCATAGTTCCCAACATGATCCCCATGTAAAAAGAAAATAGAGACTAAGTGATAGAATCACAAAGGAAAAGGTATTACTCCAGAGTAGAATGAGTTTCACCTTGAATCATACATGATAAGCTATAGCAGGCACATCAACTCCCCTAACTATCCTTTTGATTTTTGTAACTCCAATAGGATGGAAATAAATCCAATTGATTGATTGTTAACCTAGACTTGGCTAAATAAAAATAGTTTCAATTTGGAGGCAATTTACTTAAGTCTTTTCTGTGTCTTGCTGTTTGATTATGTTATGTTGATTGGTCTTTGTAACATGAAATAAACCAACATTTATAACAATTAATTTTCAATTAATCATTTAAGGTAAAAGTATCTACAAAATCAGACTAAATATCTCAGAACAAATCAGAGGAAACAACTGAAAAATGTAAGTAAAGAACTAAAGGTAAATACCTCTTGAAGCGCAAGCATAGCTTCAGGAGTCCACCTAGTTACTTCCCTGGTATAAAAACCAGTGATCTCCCTAACCTATATACAGCAACAGACATCATGAGAAGCAAAACTCAACAGCCTTAATGAACCTCAAGTCACAAATCCTCAAAAGAGCAGCTAATAACAGTATCCTAAATGCATTTTGATGGCACTCACAAGTCTGGCAAACGGAGCAAAAGGAATTAGCAGCTTTGTCGACTTCTGAAGCTTCCTAATCTCTCGTAGGGCCACTACTCCAGGTCTAAATCGGCGACCCCGCTTCTCCATCTTCCTCTGCGTCCCTAAATTCATTCACATTTTAAGGATAAATAAATAAAACTTTGTCGTTCAAGTAAAAAATTATTTATTTTCAAAGTATATATTAGAATCAAGCGAATATTAAGGATGAACACCAATGGGAAAAAGATGGAGGGCTCTCAGGATCAAATTAAGTAAAAAAAAAAAAGTGAGAACCTTGATTCGCATCCTCCGAGCTGGCCTCCGTGCCCCTCTGGCGTTGAACAATCCACAAACACAGACAACGAAATAAAAGTTAAAATCCATGGGGAAAAAACGTAGGGAGTAAAAAACAACGAACAGTTAGAAGCATACAGGAACAGAACGAGATGGGGTCTCGGCCGCGGTCGCATTAGCTGTCAACAGAGAGAGAAAGTAACGAAAAATGTAATAAGGCAAACGAAATCAACGAAGAGACAGAATGAACGGTGAACTGGAAAACCTGCTGCTTTCCGCCGGGTGACGGGAGATCCGGTGAACTGGAGACGCTTCCGAGGGCGACCGACGGGTCGGTTGGAGACGTGCTTCACCCTCGCCATGGCAATAAGGGATCAGAGAGGAAGGACGCCACCGCGGAGTGGAGGGCAAAGGAATGAAGGGTTTTGCCGTTTTCGTCGTCCTCCGCTTTTGGGGAAGGAGAGAAGAAGAGGGAGGTGATATCCAACCTTTCGTATTGCGAATCTTAAAGCGACGATGGGCGGGCCAGATTTGCTGCAGTGTTCGTTCGGAGCTAAATGCCGCTAAAATTTCAAAAATGGGCCGGCAGACTAGGAATCCGGTTCGGGCGAACCAAAGAAAAAATAAATAAATACAGTTTGTATTAGGCATCGTATATTTTTGAAATACAATTTTTTTTAATATTTTTTAAAATGATACGTTATTTTAATAATAATAAAGCCTTTTGATTTTCGTCTAAGGAAAATCCACCGCATCATTTCGTACGATGCATGCACGAGCTAGAAGATGCATCTTCTGTGCGCAATGCGAATATGCGATGCACGACAGAGTCGATAAGTTTGACTACAAAGTCAACGTCAGAAGACAAATGTCACTGCTCGATAAACACACACCGACATATATTCCTCGCAGTGCCTCCACGTAGCTGCTTCGACCAACCAGGCATGCAAAATTGCACCCGAAAAATTTGTAAAATTCTACCCAAAAATTTGTAAATTGCAAGTTGCAATTGGGAGTGGTCATGCGATCCCCAACCTACTCCTTCGTTTGGACTTATTAGAAGACGGTGCCTAAGTGCCTTGGGTCAATGGAAAAAAAGAGAGATATTAATTAAAATTTGGAAAAGTATTTTGAAAATTTTATAAATATAAATTATTGGGTGGTATTTTGAAAAAATAGCGTTTCTAATATAAGTCCCGCTGCATGCATGGTCTGACGTGGCAGTCGCAAGCGACTGTTGCGGCTACTGCGCGCTTTCTATAAATAGCACGTAAAGGTCGAAGCTGCAGGTAGAGGCAGAGCTCGGCATGAAAGTCCATGTGGAGAGAACCACCGTCTTGAGCCACCCCGCCGGCGAATCCCGGGAAATACCGCTCACCATCTTCGACCGCTTCGCGTCCAACATCAACATCGCCGTCCTGTTCGCCTTCTCCGCCCCCGTCCCTTCCAATCACCAGCTAATCCATGCGCTCTCCACCGCCCTTTTGCACTTCCCCCTCCTCACCGCACGCCTCTCCCCCACCCACCTCCTCCTCCCCGGCTCCGGCGCCCTCGTCGTCGAGGCCACCGTAGACGGTGTCGAGCTGGCGGATATTCTCCCCTTTAAACCCTCCCCTGACTTCCTCCTCCTCCACCCGCCCACCGAAGGTCCCGGCCGCCACGTGCTTCAGATCCAGCTCAACCGCTTCTCGTGCGGCGGCCTGGTGGCCGCCGCCACCGCGCACCACCGTCTCGCCGACGGCCAGTCCATGGGGGCCTTTTTCGCGGCCTGGGGACGCGCTGCGCGGGGATCGGCCATCCCGCCGCCGCTCCACGACCGGTCCTGGCTCCGCCCGCGCTCCCCGCCGGCGTGCGAGTTCGACCACTGGGACGTCGAGTTCGTGAGCGACGGCCGCGTCAAGGACTTCGCCGACTCGTACCGTAACAGCGTCGACCCCAGCCGGATCACCAACGTGCTGCTCTACTACACCGGCGAGTTCCTCGCCAAGCTCAAAGCAGAGATGAGGAACAAGAAGCTGACGACGTTCGAGACGCTGCTGGGCCACCTGTGGCGCCGGATCACTGCGGCGCGGGGCCTCAAGGAAGACATCAAGACAATGATGCGGGTGACGGTGAACGGGAGGCACCGGATGCGGCCGCCGGTGCCGAGCGAGTTCTTCGGGAATCTTGTGCTGAACGCGTACCCAGCCACGGCGGCGCGGCAGCTGGTGGAGGGGGGGACAGAGCGAGCAGCGGAGGTGGTGCACGAGGCGATAAGGAGGGTGGACGGCAGGTACTTCCAGTCGGTGGTGGACTTCGGGGAGGTGCTCAGGAAACAGGGCAGGGAGGAATTGGTGCCGGTGTACGACGCGAACGAGGGGAACGTGCTATCGCCGGAGCTGGAGGTGGACAGCTGGCTCAGATTTGGTTTCGAGGAGGTTGATTTCGGCGGCGGAGGTAAGCTGTGCGGCTTCCTGCCGACGTGGCTGCCGTGGGAGGGGCTGGTAATATTTCTGCCGGCGGTGGAGGGCGGCGGAGGAGTCAACGCCGTGGTGACGTTGCTGGAAGAGCACGCGGCGGAGCTGAGGAAGATATCGCATTTACTAGATTAACGGCTAGTCAAGTGTCTTGTTTTCCGGCGAACGGCCGTTCACACATGAGCAATAAATTACAGGGAAAATGTTTTGTAAAATTATCAAAAATGCTTTATAATATTTTTAAATTATTGGAATTTCATTTTGTTTTACCATTATTATTCGATATAAAATTAGTGACAAACTTAAACGACGATATTGCCCTTTGGACACAAACATGTTCGAGAAAATGCTGCTTCAGAGAACGAACAGATTAAGATACCCATTTCAATAGCACGATCGATTGTACTTGTTGCCTCGTAGAGATTATGCATCAGCTGGAGGAAGAACATTTTCGATATTTGCAGGCATCAAAACATTGAAGCCGTCGATGGCGGTCGACATGATCATTCCCGGAATCTGTGTGTGCCAATGCAGCTCCTTCGGATCCTTTTGACCCTGTCCATTCGCACAGAAGAAATAATGAGGTCTCAAATGGTTCTCGCAATGTGAACATCAGCGCGAGCGTAGGAGGGGGGCGATGGAGTGTGATACCTGATGAACGAAAAGAAGCTGCGGAGGCAAGTCCTGCGGCGTGCTTGCTTGCTCCTTCAGCTTGGCTTTGAATTCTGTTTCCTCCTCTTCGTCCCTTTCTAGTGAAAGGTCCCATATCCTGTTCATAAGGACGGTTAAACACCGCGGGTAAAGAGTTCAACAAGATACAAAACTTAGCATTTGAAGATGAACACTTACGTCAACTGATTGTCGGCAGACGAAACAGCCAGAGTAGATGCTTCGTGCGGACACCATTCGATGGATGTTATGGGTTGCTTGTGATACTCGAAATGTGCTACCAATGAGTCACCCTGTGCAGTGAAAGAATAATGTTAACAATAGCCAATTTTCAACATATATAGTGCTAGAAAATGCTCCAAGAGTGTTTTAAGCATCTGATGGCAATAGGAATAGATGATCCAATGACATACAAAGAACATCTTGATCAAAAGAATCAGCTTGAAAGCTAAAACTATTACTGTGGCAATCATTGAGGAGTATGAAAGTTTCTATAGGATAAAAACAACCAATAATGTGAATCTTTACTAGGTATATAAGCAATCAAGAAAAAGCCTGTTACGAATAAGGGATTTAGTTTTAATATAAGGTGTTTTTAGATTTTAGAAAGTAAGATCATATCATCCACCTCAAATATATTTAAATGTGTCAAAGAAGTGTTTGCTTTCAACTTTTAAATTCTATTTTCTAGGCAACAACAGAAGTTTTCAGAAAATTTTCTAACTCAAACAAGACCTAACTAGACCTTATATTTCAACTCCTACCTAGTTTGGCAAAAAGCTTCTTCCTTTGGAAGAATTGCTTCGAATGCCAAATTCTAGACTGACATGACAGTTCTCTACCATGATCACATTAATCCGTCCTAGATTTAATTTCCCTTGTCCCCAAAGTAAAAAAATTCCAACATGTATATGGTAATCTAGAATACAAGGGAGAATGACGAAAAATAGACAATAATGATTATCATTGATTCACTACCTTGATCAGTCTAAGATCACGGATGGAGAATGTACCATCATCAGCTCCAGAAGCAATCATACAGCTTGCCAGCCTATTTACGATTCAACAATATATGCAAAGAAAATCATAATTAAAAGTTGAAACGCAAGCAGAAGCCTAATCAAGCAGTAAATATATACCGATTCCATGATATAACATTAACATCAGTGTTGTGCGCCTTCACTGAAAGTGCGGGTGATTTTCCAAGTCTGGTATCCCATATTGCTACAGTTCCATCCACCGAACATGAGGCAAAAACATCAGGTTCCGTTGGACTCCACTGCAAGATTAGCAAGAATGCTTTTGTTAGGAATATATGTACAAATCAAAATGTTTTTCAGGTTAGCATATGCAAGAACATATTAGGGAACGTAAATGATCTATAAAATTACTTGTAGATCTTCCACACTAGCAGTATGCCCAGCAAAGGGAGTGACATCGACGTTCCATGTTTCAGAAGGTTCCCATAAGTGAATAAAACTGTTGCAATCACCTTCAAGCAAAAATAGCTAATGAAACGGCATATTTTGTAAAACTTTATTAGTTAATTTAACCACCCAAAAGATAGTATTTACCAGAGACGAGTCTTCCAGGAACAGTAGGACTCCAATCAATAGCATAGCCCTCATCCTTGTGACCACCAAATTTTATAAGAGGAGACAAACGTTGTATGTTGTCACCTCCAACAGTTGTGCTGGACACAGATTCAGCTAGATCATTCAAATGTGAACTGATGTCCCAAACCTGCAATGAAATGGAAAACGGTTTGGAGATGAAGTTACAAAAAAGTTAGCTGTAGGTATACATATTACTTCAAAGGCAAGTGTCAGTTATACAGCTAGTCATTAGATTTTCATAGAGCCTGCCATCAAATTTAACTAGGTTACTTTCAAGTACTCCTATCTTTACCAATTTAAATTACATGGTTCTACAGGAAGTATGCAAGCTATGTGACAATGAAAGTTAGGTTGCTTTCAAAATACTAGGTGAGAACTGTCATTTACTTTTGGATTTGTGGGCTAATCGTGGCAAATATTATGCAAGTATTTAATCAAGAATGATAAAGGAATCACTAACCTGCACGTGACCAGTATCGCCCCATGTAGCACATATATGAGGTTTTTGAATCATTGAGCGTATACGATTTACTCCCCCTTGGTGAGCCACCTTACGCAACTATTATGGAATGAATTAACATTTATTATTTTGAAGTGTGAAGAAAAAAAAACAAGAATGCGCGAATGGAAGACTAACATGTAGAACAGGCTGTGAAGCTTCACCATTCTCATCTTCATCATCGTCTTCATCACTGCTGCTCTCACTATCCATATCATCATCACCTTCAGTTGAAGCAGGAACTAGCTCACGCTTCTTCCCAGATATGTTTGTAATTTTGAAAATTCCAATATAATTCCATGATGCTTCCTTAGCCTATCATGAAGCCAGACAGACAAAATAAATCAAATATGGTTAGAGATTCATGCCTAAACATAATGTGGAAGAATATTAGGTCCATAAGAAAAGGTGGCTCAAATACTGAAAGAAGAAAAAAACAGCCAAAATTAAGAAAACGAATCAATACAGAGTGGGCACTTTGATCAGAATCAATAAATGAATCTCCCATCTACAAGCAAAAGCAGCTGTATGCCATATTGAATTTATCTTCTATGTCCTCCTTACTCTCATTGAAATTTGTCATAGTTTAACGCTGGCTGGCAACCTAACGCAACCCTCCTCCTTTATCCGGGCTCGGGACCGGCCATGACTAGTTCGTCCGGGCTTGGAAAAACTCCGAGAAACACGTTTAAGATGGTACGGACATGTACTTAGACGACCAATAAATGTCCCAGTTAGGTGATGTGAAACAATGACAAATACACACATCAAACGAGGAAGAGGAAGACCAAAAAAGACTTGGTTAG